>JTDE01005518.1:26969-39960 GCA_014338405.1 Paragonimus skrjabini miyazakii
TCATAGGTTTTCGGTAGTTTTCACTTGCATCCTTGCGTAACTGCTAAGCTCATCACATTTTAGATCGTTTCTTGTGCACGCCGCCATAATTGTTTAGTCGTATGGCTATTTAAACCCTCTGCGGAAAACTCAATCGCTCCAATTCATGTTGGTCTCCACGCACATTTACATAACGTCAGCCAGCCTAACCTACTCCAGCACGGGACTCAGTAGCCAACGCGGCTCTACTGACCTAGCTTGACCCCGAATCTTGCCACACTGCGGTCGACTCACTGACAGCATCTGGCATAGTTTATTATTCACGGATCAACAAACCTGGTAGCTCCGGTTTTATCGGCCATCTCTCGGACCTCTTTCCAAAGGTGTAGCTGTTACAGTTGTAAGCAGCACGGTACACACCTCGGTTTAAACATCCTGTCGGCTAAAACCACTAACGCTTGCCACAGCATCACTCTTAGATAGGTTGTTCCCGGATGAGATCAGATATCTCAACGCTTATGTAAGGTTTCTGGCACGGTCTATTCATCGAACGTACCAACTTGTTGCTCATCTCATTTCCGCTTTGACATCCTCAACATTCAGGACCGACCCAGAGACAATCTGTGTTGCTCATCCATACGAGTGCAGTTTTCTGCCACGGCACATCTCAGCCGGCATCGGACTCTGCGACGTCGTAAGCACTACCTAACGCGGGTAATGCAAGAAGAACACGATTAGCGTCATCGCCCCCGCTGCACGGTCACTCCTGATTGTTCATTGGGGCACAATCACCTTCGATCTCCACCGCTCATTCGACTTGCAACACCACATCAAACGCTTTGTTAGGTCTTACAAGATTGTTTGCGCACGCTTGTGCAAGCCATGGATATCTCCAGACCAACAGCATTCGCAACCAAATGATTGCACGGATAACACTACTGGTATCAAACCTACGCCATCTGCTTCAACTCAATCCAACTGGCGTCCATTCGCATGATCTGTCTGAGGATACTCGCTTGTTTAGACATCGCATACTATTCCTAGGCGTTGTCATTAATCCATTTATCGAATTTTAACCTATGCGCGTTCATCGCATAGGGTTTTTTGCACTAACCAGTTTTTAGATTTTCATGTTGAGTTCCAACACTTTTACTGTATATCCACTGAAACTTAACTTACGTCACTATGGTATAAAAAGTCGCTCTTTTGAAAACGTTTAAAAAAAATTCGCAAAGCCTTTTGAAAACAAACAAACCGTTCGGTATATGGCATACGTTAAACTTCTATCCTGGGTGAGTTACATATTTCTCTCAGACTGCTCGCTCCCCGTATGTTTGTCTACATTTCAGACATTTTGGAACGCTTGAGCGTGTTTGCTAAACCTCCGAATAACTCGTTCGAAGACCGTTCAACGGAAGTCATCTCCAGCTCCCACCTTCTAGCCTGCGACAGACGTTTTTATCCTGATTGCATTTGTACATCTTGCACTTTGCACCTTTCAGGGCTTTCGCATTGTAGATGCCTAGCGGCTTAGAAGGAAGTGCAATGATGCTACCTATGTCGAGCCTTTGTCAGCACCCAACTGACACACCTCGACCGCATCGTTGGGGAGTAAACCAACTAGCAAATCGACCAGGGAAAATCCCACCCGCCCTCCGCTCTGCGCCCTACATACACGCATTCATTAGGCCTCAGCACGCATAATCACCGGTGTGGCTCGCGACTGTCTCCTTCTCATGTGAGGCTCGCCACACCACGGTCATCACTCATGCGAACACAGGCCATCGTCGACAGTCATACACGTAATGACTTAACGACCTCGGAAGTACGTAACTTTCTCATTCACACTCCCACGTTCATCAGTCTGTACGGCAGTTCACACCATTTCCACGTTGGGTTAGTTTCACTCTAGACTGGCGCAGTAGCAAAAGGAGGGGGACCTTGTGGTCTTAGGTCTTTTGTGTATGTAATCATGGCATCAGGAGTGCCATGAACCAAACCACAAGGGGGTTACCCGTACGCCGATACCTCCGGTTACATGATCGAAGGTTGCCTACCGCCACCCTTCTGGGGGGAGGCTTGTGTAGTAACCGGCAATCGTGTAGCTTCTCTAAGGATCCCGTCTGCAACCGTGTTTTCCCGCTTGTTTGTTCTGTACGCATGATTATTTGTATGCCTGCAATAGGAGGCCTGATATAGACTCAGTGCCACTTTCTTCAGTCGTGCAACTAATTGCACGCAGCGAATGCTTGCCCTTTTCCTAACGACTCATCTATTATTTCATTCTTCAAGGTCGTTTAACCCGAACCTTTTCGAGCGTTGTTTAAAGCACTCGAAGGTTTCACGCACTTTTCTCCTGGCGCGCTTTTGAGCGCCGCCAAGTGGGCTGTAGCCCATCTCGCGCTTCTCGTCCTTTTCCTCTTGGTTGCTGCCGTTGGTCCCAGACTAAGCTAGAATTAACTACTTATCATATTTCCAAATATTACTGGAAATATACGGTTTGTTTCCAAACCTGCTGCCTTCTTTAGTTCGATGCCTGTTGGGACTACGTTCCGATTGCTCTTCAGGAAAGGCGTTCCAAGTTGTTAGTGGACGATGGTCTAGCGCATACCCACTTGTCCACTACACGTACAGCTTGGTGAAAAACTTGTCATTCACTGATTCACGAATTTCCCTTCCTTGCGAGTCCTGGAAGAAACTGCTGCTTTCACATGTCCAACGTGTAAACTTGCTAACATTGCGTAACTGCTGCATCAGACCACATTGTACATTTTCGTTTGACTTGAGTAAAAACAAAAACACAACACGTTTTCCAATAAACTCTGCTACGGGCGTTTCGTACACCCAAGGTTTCCCCAGCCCTAATTTGACACAGATCGGGAGTCGCAGTGAGAAGACGGTGAATCTGCAAACAAACCTTATTGATTTATTTACTCACCGTACACAAGCGGACTTCAACGTAACAAATAAGGGCGCTAGGGAGCTGGACGTGAGAGAACCTTCAGTACAATCGCACGGCAGCCGCCAGAGAGGACGAATCTCAACGGAAATTCCAGTTGACCTTCAAGATTCAAACAAGTGTCGGCCTGGTTGGGCGGCGTTCCCAACGGCAGTAGCTAAAACATTGTTATCCTAGTGAATGTAGCCTACAATGGTAGAGATGGCGCAGATTCCTAATATACTTACAAGTAAAACTGCGATACCAACGCCAAAACACTAACTTTGATGCTAATGATTTGTAGTAACTTTACATTCATAAGGTAATGTGGGCCAGGGCGGTGGTACTGGCGAGGCAAGTCTCACGCCACGGGGAGTTTAGGATTTTGGGGACGTCGAAAGTGATCGCACTACGAGCGCTTGCTGGTTCTTCCTACGACGCCAGTGGTTACCATCCAGTTTAAAACATCCTATTTGTTGGAGTAACTTTCAACTTTGTTACTCCACATGCTCAGCTACGCTAGAAACAATCCGAATACTTTGCAGCGTCATTGGACGCCTCACGAACATTGTCAATCTCTGGTGAGTCCAGTCCTCGACTTCACTCGTTATTTTTGTATCCAAAATTATTGTAGTTCACACATCTGTTCCAATACAAATTGATGAGCCCGATTTGATAATTTCCTCCAACTACCTTATTTTTGATATTTTATCATTTTGACATGTCTCAGTGCAGTGTTGAAGTTGACAATGATTTCCTAGAGGCACCCATTACTTTCCGACTTCCCAGTTTTTGTATTTCTAATCCCCGATTGTGGTTTGGTCAGGTCGAAGCTATATTCAGGACTGATAGAGTTTAACCACAACCTATGGTGTATTCATACGTAGTTCAGTCTATCCCAACTGAGATCGTTGAGGAAGTTTGTGATCTTATTAATGAAATTCATTCTGAATACCCATACGACACCTTAAAAGAAACCTTGATAATTATAATTGGTCTGTCAGAGCAGAAGTTAGACCAGCTGTTTTCCAATATTGAACTGAGTGATCGTAAACCGTCGCGACTACTCCGACACATGAAACAGATGCTTGAACCCTAAAAATTGGACGATTCTATTTTTCGACAGCTCTGGATGAAACACCTACCTCTGTCTACCCGCGAAATATTGGCATCGGTTAATTTCACCGTCCCCATTATGGAATTAGCAGACGCTGCGGATAGGATTGTGGAAGCTAACCCATCTTCCCAGCTAGCTCCTGTCACCTTTCCCACCCCACCTCAGCAACCGAGTAACGCACTCACCGCACAAATAACTGCACTCGCAATGCAGATGCAGCAGATAATGAGCCATATTTCTCGTCGGAGTCGGTCATCATCTAGTGTGCGTCCATTCAACCGCCAACGTTCACATACACCGAACAGGAATACATCATTCTGTTGGTACCACCAGAACTTTGATCAGCATGCAAGGAAGTGTAACCAGCCATGCTCTTTCAAATCTATCCCTTCGGGAAACGCGCTGGCCAGTCAGTAACGGTGATGACTGTCGCTGGCCTAATTCCAAAATGTCGCTTATTTTTCATAGCAGATAAGTCTACTGGTATCAGATTTCTCATTGATACCGGAGCCGAAGTGAGTGTGATTCCACGGCGAATGGAAAAAAATTCCTCACTCAATTTGCCCGCCCTGCAACCTGATAATGGAAGTCGAATAGCAACATACAGCACACGCCCACTTACGCTGGATCTAGGATTGCGACGCCGATTTCGTTGGATTTTTGTCATTGCAGACGTTCAGAATGCCATTATTGGTGCTGATTTCCTGTCAGTTTTCGGATTTAGCGTTGATGTGCAACAAAAGAATCTTCTGGATCGCACTACGTTGGTAACGGTGCACGGCACACGGGCCAAGATTAATTCCATAGGTTTGCGTTTCCTCATACCCGAGATTGCGCCACGATTTTCTGCGTTGCTCCAAAGTTTTCCAAAGCTTATAACTCCTTCGCACGACCCCCTAGAAGTTAAACACGAAGTAGTTCACCGCCTCAACACTACAGGCCGTCCTACTATCGCTCGACCGCATCGACATCCGCCCGCAAAGCTGAGGGCTGCTAAAGCTGAATTTGATCATATGTTACAGCTAGGTATTATCCGGCCGTCAGACAGTTGTTGGTCAGCCCCATTGCACATGGTAACTAAAACGTCCGGTGACTGGCGTCCGTGCGGCAATTTCCGTGCACTCAACAGTGTTACAACCCCCGATCGTTACCCAATTCCCCACATTCATGACTTTTCTCCTACTCTAGATACCAAAACCGTATTTTCCAAAATTGACTTGGTGCGCGCTTATCGTGCGCGCTTATCGTGCGCGCTTATCGTGGCCCCTGCGGATATTCCAATAACGGCAATCACAACTCCGTTCGGTCTTTTTGAATTCCTCAGAATGCCATTTGGTTTGCGTAACGTTGCCAAAACTTTTCAACGTTTTATGGACCAGGTTACCCGAGGTTTGGATTTTGTTTCATGTTTATTTTGATGATGTGTTGATTGATAGTCGAGATCATCGTGAACATGAACAACACCTCCGCTTATTATTTGAACGTTTCGTTCAATTTGGAACCACTGTTAATCACTCGAAGTGTGTCCTCAGTGTTGATTCACTGGAATTTCTAGGACATATGATCGATTTCAAGGGCATCCGACCGCTTGACACAAAAGTCAAAACGTTACAACCTTTCCCCCTTCCCGATTCAATTAAAAAACTCCAACGCTTCATCGGTATGACCAACTACTATCGTCGTTTCATACCACACTGTTCACATATCCTACAACCGTTGGCCGACCTCCTACGTGGATCAAAGGAAGGCGTTGTTTTCAATGCCCAAGCGCTACATGCGTTTACCACTGGCAAGAAAGCACTTAGCGAAACCATTGCCTCGTTTCATTTTAATACCGACCCTAACATTTGACTGTTTCCCTCAAACGATGCTTCAGCAAACGCAGTGGAATGAGTTCTTTAACAGCTTGTCAACGAGGAGTTACAACAGCTCTCGTTTTTCTCTCAAAGGCTATCCCCTGCACAAGCAAATTGTGATACGTTTGGAAGTGAACTACTCGCGATATACCTGTCGATTCAGCATTTCCGGCACTTGTTAGAGGCTCAAGTTTTCACTGTTCTGACAGACCACAAACCACTTTTCTACGCACACAAATTCTTCACCGGACAAACATTACCCTGTGAAATCCGTCATCTTGATTTTATCGCACAATTCACAGCAGATTTTCGTCACATTCCAGGATCTGGCAACATCGTAGCCGACGCCCTTTTCAGACCACATACTAATGCGGTTTCAACTTCATCAGAGATAAGCCTGTAGAAACTGGCAGAAGCACAGCTGAACGACGAGGAATTTTCTCATCCAGAGACATTCTCATCTCTTTGGCTGTTCAAAGTTCATCTTCCTCGCTCTCACTCCATTATTCTGTGCGACGTATCTACTTCCAATCGGCGACCGCTTGTTCCAATATCTTGTCGTAGACCCCCAGTCAACTTCCTACAATCGCTTTCTCACCTCGGAGTACGCGCCACTCTCAAACTCATTTATCAACGTTACGCGTGGCCTAGTATGAACCAGGATGTACGCATTTGGACAAAATCCTGTTTGCATTGCCAACGTAGCAAGATACCTCATCATGTTGTCTCCGCACCTCGTCATTTTCTCACAACGGATTCTCGTTTCTCTCACATCCATTTGGATACTGACGGTCCTCTCCCTTCTTTCGATGGAACGAATTTCCTGCTCATTTGTGGTGATCGTTTCAATCATTGGCCGATGGATATTCCTATATTAGACACTATTAGTGTTACAGTTGTCAGGACGTTTCTGCTCCACTGGGTTGCTAACTTTGGTGTACCTTCAGTAGTTACTACTGATAAAGGCGAGCCGTTCCAATGTCAGCTCTTCCGTGATATGACGTGTATGCTCGGCTGCGAACACATCAAAACGACCGCATATCACCCCTCTTCGAATGGTATAGTCGAACGTTTCCACCGAAATCTGAAAGCGTCATTAATCGCCGAATCTTTAGAGCACAAATAGACGAAGTGCCTTCCACTTACCCCGTCAAGTATCAGATCAACAATTAAGGAAGATCTTGGAGTCACTCCGGCAGAGCTAGACTATGGATCAAGTCTGCGACTGCCCGGTTAATTGTTCCAAGATTCACCCCACATAACTAATCCAGTGAACTACGTGCAATACCTTCGAAGATATGGAGAACACTTGCCCAATCCCTAATGTACGAGCGGACCCGTGTGTTGCTTGTTACCGCTTTTCGACTGACTGTAACCGAAACGTTGTTAATCATTATACCTTTGCACATTGCGCCGCGCATTTCTTGCAATAGGTCGAAAAGATATACGTTAACGTCTTCCGGCTTGCATCTTCCTCCACACACACCAACTACAAACGGCTTGGTTACAATCGGCCCAACTAGGTGACAGAGCACAGGCCATACTGTGAACTATCCTGAAATCGTTGGTGGTAAACTGTCCAGTTTGGACTAGATTCCTGCAGTCATCATCTGTTCAGAACAGCATTCTTAATGAGATTACTCAACCCCTACTGAGCATATTGGCCCGGTTAAACGTCACGCATTGGCCGACTTCTTGGCGTCGATAGCAAAATTCGCGCATCGCTGGGTACCTCTGTTATTCTTTCCCTCAATAGGCGTAAAAGTTGTGTAACTTGCATATTAGTAGCGTTGCAGGAAATCGCTAAGTCTCAAAGGCGGGCGGCAACGATAGCGTCAGGTAAATCAGCCCCCAGATCCTTCACACCAGCTTCCATGAGGTTGGTCGGTATATCTGAAACCAGTCATTCTATCGTCAATAAAGCTCAACTTGCCTTCAGATTGCTGCTGTAATATTTTCTCTGATACGGATGCCGTTGTTGGTGGGGAAAGAAACCTTTCGATAAAGTTCGGTAAGCAAGCGTCGCACATTTCGATGGATGGTGGAATGACTGGCAAACACTTCAGAAAACCATCAGGGTTTTAGTAAATACAATAATGTCGATTCCTTTTGCGTTATCGTGGTGCTGATTAAACAGTCACCTTTTTGGCATGCCTCACAAGCAGCAGACACAATCAGCAGGATGTGACGTTGAACAGACCGCGCGTGGATAATCGGAGTGGTTAGAGTTGAGCTGAACCTAGAACAAGTTTATACGTACAACGATTGTCCTCGATTTTAACGGAATTCATTTGTGTTATGCACTTCATTTATTACGTGAATAAGGAGCATACTGTAACGCACGGATATATCTATTTTCATTCAGAAACACACTACTGGACAAGAAAATCCATCCCAAATGCTTCCCGAAACAACTCCTCCTCACCCCTAACTGAATCCTTAATCGATGCTAGCAGTATGATTTCTTGCACGAAGATTTTTCAGGCAAGTGCTGGTCAAACAGAGCTTTAAGACAATCTACCGAAGTGCTGCTGACGACCTCAAAATGGAGGTTGTTCTAATGTTTAATTATTCTGCAAGAAAAGAACTATCGTCTAAAGAAGGTCCACAGAATAAACTTGCAAAGTCTCCTGTTATATTCCCGTCGGCCGTCGTCGTTCGTTGTGATAAACAACCGTTTAAGGAATTGTTGTAAACTCTCAAGAGGATAGGTCTGTTCGTCCACAATATTTTAACCGATGGACAACAGAAACGTGCGATCTAATGCTCGATAAAAGCGCAAGTGACAGATGCTGTCGATGGGTCCGACAACGATATAGCTTCTGTCCAACGAATGAACCGATCAATACACGTGAGTAGGTGGGTGTATCCTCGAGAAGGTGGAAATGGCCCGACCAGATCCGGATGGACATATACAAAGTGATCATCGGAAGTTGGAAAATCTCCCAGCGGGCTATCCGTGTGTCAGTTGACCTTGGGACGTTGACATGTAAAGCAGCAACGGGCCCGATGCTGCACGTCCCGATTCATGTTAGGTCAGACGAATCCATCCGCGATGAGTCCCACCGATGCGCGTATTCCTGGATGTGACAGGTTGTGCAGCGCTTCGAAAATTGCTCTTTCCAATGGGCTTAGCACAGTTTCAGGTCATCCATGATCGCGCGACTTAACCATTGTTGTGCAGCTATGTTTCAATGTGAAATCAGGTCTTTAGCTGTAGAAACGTTGGGTATTCGTGACAACGTTTTTGCGGCAACGTTTGCGGTTCAAGAGGCATTGTGGATATCCGTAGAAAACTAGGCTATGCAATCCAGCTGTCGGGTTTCTCGAGGGGAATGTCTATAAAAGTGATTCTGCAACGTGTACACAAGACGGTTGTGGTTCGTGAAAATGATGAAATCAGCGTTACGGAGACCGAAAAATATGCGCAAACATTCAAACAGATCAAGTGGAGTAGTGGTAGCTGTTTTGTATATATTCTCCTATGCTACCGGCATCTAGTAGTAGGCCCGGACGAGGTCGATTTTGCTGGAGATCGTTTTGCCTGCAAGATTGGTGGTTAGGTCGTGGACGTGTGGCACAGGGTATTCATCTGGAACATTGGCACTGTTAAATCCACTGTGGTCTCCACAAGAACGCCAATGACCTTCCATCCTCTTTAGAACCATATGAAGGGGAAATGTCCATGGGTTATCGGAAGGACGAATTATACCCATATCCAGCATGTGTTGAAATTCGTCACGAGCGACGTGCAATTCGTCTGGCGTTGACCTTCGTTGTCGCTGAAAAACTGGTAGTTAGCTCGGTCGATGGACGGGGCAATTATATGAAATCACGCAGCACCGCTCGTTATTTACTGTCACCGCTTGGTTCAGCAAGTGGCGGGCTGACGATAGACGTTGAGAAAATGATGCCTACGGTGAATGTACTCGTTAAAAGATCTAGGAGCTTGTGGTGATATGCGTCGACAACCAACCCGAAATGCTTCAGGAGGTTCATGGCAACGACAGCATCTGGTACATTTGCAATAATTAACATCCAACAGAAAGCACTTCGCAGGCTCACGTCCAGCGTGAGGGAGAGTTTACTGAGAGGATGTCTTGGGTTCCACTGGCGTCATGGAGCTTGAAGAGTGTCGGACGAGGCGTGCTTTCCTTTCTGGGCGATATGGCAGTGATTTGAGCGATGGTGTCTACTAAAAAGCGAAACCTGGAGTTCCTATCAGGTATAAAAACTAGTCGACCATCTGCCTATTGAATGTATGCCTGGGTGGGACATGTTGTGCAACGTGTCCAAAATTCGGCAACGAAAATCTAGCGGAGATATCGGGAGAGACTACGTGTACTCCGTAAACCGTGAATATCGCTGTAATCTTTGAGGTAAAAAGACTTTTGAGTTACCAAAGTTGTTATAGTTTCGTAGCGTGCTTCAGTTCCTTAAATCGTAGAATTCTGTTGCTCGAAAATATTTCGTGTTTTTAACTTCCGAATACGTAGGCAAGAAATGTGTGGTAGTTTGTCAGCATAGGGAGTAGCGGAAAAATAACGAAAAGTTCCATTTTACGTTATGCCGGTGAATTAATGGCGGAATATAATGAAACTCAACGTCGTGGATGCGGAAGCACATGCTTCCACTGAAGTTTGAATGTAATTAAGCAGGAAAGCGTGAGAAGTTGGCTTTAGTTACATGGTCGCAGTATATGAGCACAGTGTACGAAGCATCATAAGTTAACGCCTGTATTGTTCCGGAGGGTGAAAATAAATTAATGCTTGTTGTCTGTAAAGCAAGTTCCAAAGAACGGTTTAATAACGCAGAATGTATGCCGAATGATTGAAAACGCTCCTGTTGGTTCTGAAAACGGGCATCGTTGCAAGACATAATTATGTCTGGATGTAGCAGGATACAGCGTAGAAGTTGGCCGATGTGAAGGACTCATTAGACCGTTATAGTAGATGAACGTCATTTTAAGTTTGTAACAATACAACGGTCGCGTGCGCTTTGTACAGCCCACTGCGGTTACAGACTATGACGATGCAAATATAGCCAACGGCAAAATGTGATTACACTTCCGACGATTGATTTGTTGGTGGATCATGGGGACTAAGCTTTTTATAAGGCTGCAAAAGAAAGATACGCCAGTAAACATATTCCAACGTAGGATTATGTGCAAAATCTGGGGAGGTCAGTGGTGATTTTTTAGTTATATTCGGCATACATCGCCATTCGTTGCTACCACTGTCGCAAACATCTCCACGGAAACATGACGTACGCTGAAATGCGAACGAGATAGCCCGCTGAACGGATTACATTTAGAAGTACTTTCGCTTGGAAGCCTACAACAATTCCGTGCAACTGTCCTAGTTTATGGGTGATGGTTAACAGTACCCGATGTTTAGGCAGTTACAAATGCCCCATCCATCTGTCCTACCTTACGAATTAAGCCAAACATTACTTCAAGCTCAAACACATAACTGCTCCGTCCATTTGTCCTGGCTTGCGTGTTAAGCCAAACAGTATCGTATGCTGAAATACACAGGTGGGCGAGTGACGTCACTAAGAACGAACCCGTGAGGATATCGACTTGAAGTATCTAGTTGATTTCTGTCGAAGTGGGTACATACTACCTCCGCCATACTTCAGCGCAGAATGTTGTCGTTGATTTTCACGCGTTCTGGGTGTTCCTTTGGATTAATGAAGTCGTGTATCCGATAAAGTACCCATCATATCGTTCATCTAATCTGCTATCTGCAAGATAACTGTGTAAGCATGCGTATGGGAACTCATAGTTTCCAATTATATCAACAGAATACTAGCTCCAGGTTATATTGAGTCACACTTTCTTCGGCTCGTTTGCAAGCGGTACACCGTCAGCGGACCAGGCTGAGTCGACATCCGCTATGGGTGGTGTGCAGGACTTGGTTTCCGTAATCACTGGCGAATTGTGAACAACCGTTGAGGTGGAAATAGCTGACAAAATTACAAGCTCAGAACGCGCAGCTACTGTGTGACTGAGGTTGAAGCTGCCTGTCACAAAACGGACACTCAATTATGTCGACCAGTCGGATACACTCAGTCTTCCTTCCTGCAGCTCGACTGTATCTTTATAGCCCGTGCGTACGACCCCAACTTGTGTACTGCACGTTCATATATAGTCACCTGCCCAAGTCTGATAGACTAGCTCTGGAAAGTCTCCAATGTGCATTCACGAAAGGTTTAAAGGGTTATCTGTCCTCTCTGAACTACAGAGAACGCCGCCAGACGCTCGCGTTGGATCCTCTTCGGCCACGGAGTCTCAAGCTGAACCCTGCACTCATATAT
Source organism: Paragonimus skrjabini miyazakii (assembly GCA_014338405.1). Lineage (NCBI taxonomy): Eukaryota > Metazoa > Platyhelminthes > Trematoda > Plagiorchiida > Troglotrematidae > Paragonimus > Paragonimus skrjabini miyazakii. Next base: position 39,178 of record JTDE01005518.1, read on the forward strand.
AATCTAGTTTATGGCAGTACACTTACTGTCAACTTCGCGATTCGCCTACAACATGGCTCAGAGTACAACATCAAGAACAAAGAGTTTACTCTGACAGCTCTTAAATCCCGCAAAAAATTGTGTTCAAATATTTCCCGAGAGAAATATTCCTACATTTGGAACAAACTCCCACAGGCAGTTAGAACCAGTGAGAATATAAATCAATTTAAAAGAAGCTTAGAAACCTTCTTGGCATTGACGAACGCCTTGTCCATTTTCAAACTCTGAAAAGGATATCTTTTAAAACGGGCCCAATAACATCTGAGAAGAGAATCTGTATCGCGTGATACAATGCCAAATACACTTCGAACTGATCAAAGCTATAAATTTCACCATTGGAGATATTTATCCAGATTTCGAAGCTTATTATGACTCCAGCAAAAGAGACCTTGTACACAGTTATGTTTACACCGTGCAGGTGAACAACGAAACTATAGTCAACAAATGGTGTCAATGTACACCCCTCATCAGTGCTAACCAAATCATCCTGGTACGCTTTTACTTCATACTTAATGATGACCAGCTGTGTACAGTTATTGAGCGCTATGCGAGAAATGTGAACGCTAAAACTCTCTGGGAAAAATATAACTAAACCTGTTCGCCTCATATGATTACGTACAAATCTGTGCCTCTTCGTATCCTGATAGATCACCTGACAATCTTTCCGTGTTGCCAGAAATTTTTTCCATTTTATGTACATGCCATGTATGCCAAATCGACATGGGAATTCCGCTGTAGTCAAAT
>JTDE01005519.1:10215-21163 GCA_014338405.1 Paragonimus skrjabini miyazakii
CTATGAAAATAGTTCGGCTGTATGCCCATAGGATCGTGCCTCACTACCTAAGCACTCCTACGCGGTCAGTAGTGCGACATACGATCCTATGAGTGTGACTGCTTTTTGTCTGACTGCTCCCCCTTGGCCTGTCTGACAAGATTGCACCCGGAAGGACCGCAGTCCTAGTCAGCACAGCCCGCCGGATCAAAATAGTACACAAGCCCGACCACCTCGCCAAGGTAGCAGTATAGGTCGGGCTATAGTATCCAGTACTGCCTGACCCTTGAAGACATGAACTGTTTCATTCCTTTCACCTCCTCAACTTTGTAAGTACACAAACTGAGTAATAACTTTCTTCTTCATTATCCAACATGAAACAGGCGCATTCATAGCAGCATTGCAGAAACCGTTTGCACTTTGAAGCCACAAGGTGAATCCCGAAGTATGTAATGAAGTGGTATCTGGCATTGGCTCTGCTATATGAAAGTTGTCGAACAACATCACCCCGTCGTCAGCATAATCAAGGTCAGTTCTTTCAACAGGTAGGAGGTTGATGTAAGCATTTTGTGGTTGGCGCAACCCATCCTCTGTAACCCCGTCTATGACAACAACTAAGGGAAATTGTAAAGCTTCACGCACGCCGATGTTACTGCGGAAACTGTAAAACAGTTCACTGTGAACCGTAACCTTTTCGCATACTTGTTCAGGACACTGCTGCATTCGAGCGACTCTGACAGTGTAGATCGATCGTCTGAATCGAGCACGCCTTTATGGTCGAGAGAAACAACCGTTGTTGATTTGCAATACGCATGGGGCTGCTCCAGAACCTGACGAAGAGTAAGAGTTTGATCAGTACATCCCCCGCCCAAGACGAAACACTGCTCATTCTTCCTCAACGTCTGCCCGTTGATATGCAGTGAATTGACTAGGTATAGTGGCTTTCAGAACTCTAATAATGACTGAGACTAAGCTATTCCCCTTGTGGGCTTTTACAAGTGCTTCTGATTCCTTTTTCGAACATGTGAATCGTGATAGAGTTACCCTAACTGACAGGAGTGTTCTCCGTTGTCCACACGAGTTGAATCAAGTGAGTCAAAGTTTCTAATAACACCTCACCTTATTTGGAAAGTTATGGCATAATATCGTTTAGGTCAATGGCCCTATTACGTTTGAGAGTTAGGACGCAATTGCGGACCTCAGTTTTAGCGAATGGTTCTCAATCTACCGGTAAGCGTACGGTATTACAAGCTTGTGGTGGTACGACAGTGAAAGCAATAGGCCAGTTTAGTCGACCCTCAACGTGTTCCAATCAGCACTCTAACTTTCCGGATTTGTTATATACAAGTGTGCTCTCTGTCTGGTTGACAGCTTCACTGACAGAGGGACGCCTTGGACTAGTATCAGAAATAAGCTTGAAGTGTACTATTATTCCCTAAAGTAAAAACGGTTTCCATTTTACTAGCCTTTACCGCTAGCCATGCCTCATGGTCAGACTTGTCACCTGAATTGTCATGAGGAATGTTTCATCTGAAATCTAACAACCCTGGGGACTTCCATGCTATGCAATGTTCGTTTATCTCGGAAACTCCCGTGTCACGGACTATGGTGCCTGCGTGTGAGATTTGGATCGAATAGTTGTTGGGATCTTCGGGGTTACAACTGCTGGGCTTGTATTTTTAGTCCAGTTTGGTACTTCATATTTCACTGATGGCCTACCGAATATCTCGATAAACGGCCGTTGTCGTCGGTTAGATCATCGCTTAACGAAAATAAGAACAAAACGATAATAATATACCAACGCATGATCTGAATCCAGATATGTTCTGTAGTGGAAACGACAGTTCTGATTTGAGCTACGCCACCTATAACTGACAGCTACACAGTCTGACTGAGACCATGTTCGATCCGGTGAGGAAGAACGCCAAGCAGAAGTATCCTGTGCTCGGCGCACATTTGCGACAGCTGCCCACTATCATCCGAGCAGCGTGTTGCCAACGCAAGCCTGATACTTGAGCAAGACTTGACCTGGCCGTTCATCTCCGACTAAAGGGACTGTTGCAGCTATGTGTAAACCTAAGGGGAGCAGCTTGCAATGAAAGGTGTCCGTGACAGCGATATCACTCCAGTCAGTTGGAGTCTGAAGATTTGGCGTCTGGAGCTGGCCCAAAAAGAACCTGTCAAACGGATGACACAGATTTTGCTGCTAAAGGGCATCTGATCTACCGATGCGGTTGAGGCCGTTGTGCCGAGACCTATACCTACTACAATCTGACGGGTCGTGGTTACCGTGGGGTCGCACAAAGTGTATAATCAGTATGTAGTGTACATTGTTGACGGCTGTCCTGTATTTCAGTTTCCGAAGTACAGCAAACGTCGACATTCAACGAGCCTAACGTATGTGTGAGAATGGTCTGTTGACCTACCAGTTTCAGAATGCATATGTCGAAATCATCTATACCAGTCCGTATTTCAGGTCTGAGCAGTGTACGCGGGGGTCCGTAAGCTGCGTAGTAAGAATTGAGACTTACGGGGTTAGTTTTATCATAATCAACTGTGTATTTAATGGCATCTGTTGGCTAATTACTAGGAAAGGGTTTTGGAGGTTCCTGAAAGCTAAATTGGATGGAATGGTGGAGGAGGGTTCGGTATTGGCGTGTTCTCGTCTATCCACCTTGTTGTTTGCAGTGGATAGGCGATCCGGTTTATATTGTGGTACGGCCGGTGTAAGATGAACTTATCAGCTTTGTGAGAATTCTTGGTTGTATGTGGACCGAGATACTTCCAGGATACCCAGATCTAGACAGGAGAACAACTGAGGTTGTCAACCAAAACCTGTACCACAAGACAGCGGGTGAGTGATGGTATACTGGTACTAGTACTTTTTCTGGAAAAAGACGTCCGTTGCCTTCCGATTCGCAGTCTGCAGAACCAAGAGACTGCAGTTCTTCAGGCCTCCTGTTTGTCGTGAATGGCTGTCGGTGTGTTGGTTACACCGTCTAGTTTATTCCAGTAGGTCATCGAAATGTGTAAGCCGTCGCACTGCGTCAAGATCAAATGTCGACTATCCAAATACATCACTGGTCGCTGTGCATTACTTATTTGGAAGTTTTAGTAACCGTTCATCAGCCACATTCAACTAGTTATTATTATCCCAGTGTTTGCTACGACCAGCGATCAGTTTCATCGTGAAAAGAGTTGTGCACGCAGACCCAGCATGTTTACGCGGTCCACATCGCAACCGCAGCCTTAATTGTCTCGCATCACTGCTATATTGCAGATTGACTACTTTGTCTTCATTCGTTACAGATAGAGTCCGTGGTGAACAAAGTATTTAACACTCGAGTGCACATATTCTTCATCAATGATAACATTTGTTGGGCATCCACGTGGTATGTTCACGGATGAGCGAATACTGGTTAACAATGATGGCTCCAATAACAAAGCTGTGCTGTCCTCCTTGGAATGTCACGCTCTGATACCCACTTCTTGATAGCTTCCAAGACTGTTGACATCGTTTCATGTTCACTTGCCCTGTTCTTATTTGTTGAATTGGCAGTCCTTACCAAAACACGTTTTCACTTTTGGTTGATATAACTAATACATGGCTTGCTGCTGTTCATCACGGCATCAGTGGTGTGCGCTTAAAACTGGGTTCCATTGCAGGCATGAGCCGTCCTCTGGTCAAATCCCTCCGGTGACCGCAGAAGCATTCGTCTAGTTTTACTGTTATTTCTGTAGTACACTTGAATTTCGTGTTACGCCTGATCATTAAACTTGTGAAAAAGAAGTAATAAGGGCACACCTGATTCCGGTCGGATCATTGATGTTGTTTTTACTACTGGACAGCTTCCGCAGCTTCATTGCTGTGAAGAGTTAACGTTTTCAACTTGCCTGTACTATCGGCTGTTCCCAGTTTGGCTGCTCGGCGCGTTATTTAGGGTTATGTCTTCCACAACTAATAGTTGGGTCTGTTGTGTTCATTTTACTTGTAAAGTGGTTCGTTATAGGAAGTCTGAGCATCCGTCGCTTCTGGTAAATTTTCTCATCAGACTTCAATTATCACTTTCTTTTTGGACTTCGACATGCTTGACTAGTTGAAAGGCAAACTTGAGAAACCGTGGAACACGCTGTCGACAGAGGACCATGAAATATAGTCGAAGTGAGAATCGCGCAGCAGTAAAAATCTTAAACGATGGGGCGGATCATATTATCTTGCTATGTAAGCTTTTGTGGTTGCGTGAGAGTGGCGCATATTAAAATTGAAGTTAAATTTCCAGCCTATACTCCACAAGATGTTCGCTACCACCTGACCTGCGATTTCACATGAGGGTTGGTTACTGTCACGCTGCGCAAACCTAGACAGGAGCAATCTTAGCGACTGAATTCACGCCCGCGGCCGTGTGATTTTTTGCTGAGCGTCGTTCATATGATACATGTACCGGTCGGTGCATTGTTTTGAGCTTTTTTGGACCGCAAGCTTTGAGCTAATTGGTAAATGATGTGTAAAGTTTTCGTGAAGTGTTTCATATATATATATATACATATATATATATATGCGTCAGCTTTGGAGTGAGTTCGATGGACCTCATAGTATATCTGGAATCCCAGTTGCTTTTATTTGCTTTTTCGCATGACAACTGATCGCACTAGAGATGGTCTTTACAAAACCGTCCCACATGTGTTTGCGGATTTGTTCACAAATACTTTCTGATAGTCGGTTTATGACGATATCAACAAACTTTCTGTGTTTGACCATCACTATCTCCGCCAATCAGCTCACATCAAGTGGACTGATCGCGTGAGCAACACGGCCGTTCGTCAGCGCGTATTTCGGAACGCCCGGAATGCGTGGTCAATTGGTCAGTTAATCACCCTGCACAGCCTGCGATGATTGGGTGAACTATTCCGCATACTAGCGAAGCGTTTACCGTACCCGGCATTATATACTGATGTGGCAGACAAGTGGGTATGCGTTAGACCCTCGTGCGCTCACAATTTCAAACGCCTTCTCTGAAGAGCAATCTAAACGTAGTCTTAATAGGCATCGAACTAAAGAACGCAGTAAAGTTTGGAAACAAGCCGTATATTTCCGGTGATGTCAGAAAGTATGATAAATAGTTAGTTATAGCCTAGTCTGGGACCAACGGCAACAACCAAGAGGAAAAAGAAAAGAAGCGCGAGATGGGTTCATCCTATTTGGTGGCACTGGTAAGCGCGCCAAGCAAAAGTGCGTGGAACATTTGAGTACGTTAAATAACGCTCAAAAAGGTCCAGGTAAAACGACTTTGAAGAATGGGATAGTAGATGAGTCGTTAGGAAAAGGGCAAGCATATAATTTTACGACTGAAGAAAGTGGTACTGAGTTCAGATCAGTCCTCCTATGGCAAGCATGCACAGAATCATGCGTACAGAACAGAGACGGGAAAACATGGTTACAGCCGGGATCCTTAGAGAAGCCACACAATCGCTAATCACTATACTGAGACCACCAGCAGTTGGGTAAAACTGCGTGGTGATCAAGCAACAGCGTGGTCACGAAATCTGAAGATCCTACGTAAAGTGGGTAGGTGTCACCCGCCTAGCTGGGGTCCTTGTGAGCACTCAAATCGCTTATTAGAAACGCCACCCGAGAGGGCGGTGTGCTTCCGTCAATAACGTACCTGCATTCATAATATCTCTAGTTCTTCCGTCTAGTTTATTATCATTATTATTATTTAGCCTTTTCGGTAACGCTTTTTTCTAGAATATTCGGCGTTACTGTTGAGGTGAGCGACGGCCCGAGCCATTGTATCTTCTGGTTAAACTCAAGGCTGTTATGAAGATGATGAATCGCTTTGTAGTTCTCTTAACATGATGAGGTTGACAGCAGTGAATGTGTAAACACAGGCAGACAAGTGAAGTCCAAATGTACCACTTCTGGATTTTGACCCAACTGCAGTACTTCGTATTTTTATTTGCGTCTGTTGATCTCATTGCAAATTTTACCCCTGTGTGATAGGTTGATGAAAGCGAATTTTCACTTCCTTGTCCATACAATTGTGCACTTCGGTTTTGGTTTTTGACGTTGGCAAACACCATCTTCTGCCTCATATGAGTGTCGTTCTTGTACCTCTTTCAAAATCCTCGTTTCCTCCCGAATACCTCTCCGTCCAATTTCGTCGCATTTTTATTGATATTTAGCCATTTCTTTCCTCACTATGTATCTCACGTTCATCTACTGAACCTGTAAGAACTACTGACAGCCGCTGTTTGCAAGGTTAATCTATGAATTCCGTAGGAATACGGAGAGTAAGTTAAGTCCTCGAACTTATTGGTCTTAACTCTACCCAGGTCGGCTTAAGTATTTCGTTTGTAACTGCAGGCAACTTCATTTATGTGGGCTGTGTCGTCTCGTGAACTCACAGTATGCGATATTAACGCATGCATTTGTTGCTTTCACTCTTGTGTGTCGCCCTGAGCAGACAGGCTGTCTCATATTGTACATGAAGTGAATTGCACTGAGTATACGTCCAATCCATTTGGCTCCGTAGTTTGAAGGACATTTTCAACGGAAACCTAATGTTTGTTTGCCGTGTTCACCGATCGTATTCGCATCTGATGAACGGATCACGTGAGTGGTGTTGCAATTGATGTGTCTAACAATAAAACCCTGATTGGTCCATCTGCTTCGCATGTCCAAAAGACGTTCCCGTATCGGGACTTGTATAATGGGACCCTAGAGTTTTCGTCATAGACCACCAATACCTCGAATTTTCCATTGAATAAAGTTAGTGAGTGTAGGTTATTGTATAGGCGCTTTCACGTGCATCAACTATTACCTTCGACTATTATCTAGAATGACGGTATGTCATAATCCGTGGCGTGCATGCATATGAAGGATTTCTGTCTTAAACCTATTCCTTGTTTTGTCAACTTCTCGCCATTTCTGTACGCTTTGTTTCGTTGCTGTATTCACTATTACTCTGTTCCACGATTGATTATAGTTGTGGATCGACGGCTTTTGTGTGAGCATCCTGGGACGTAGAATTCGTGCCGTATATTGATTCTTGTGTCCGTATCCAATACAACCTGGTGATATAGTGGACTGTGTCTATCTAATGAAATTGGACAAAAGGAGCTCTACCGCTACATCCAACGATGGCTCAAGTGACAGTACACTAAGTTATCCTAGATGTTAATATCTTTTATCGTGCAATTACTGCATAGCACCAATACCAGAATGCCGGCCAACGGCAATAGCTGTGTAACATGACATTACGTACTATAAACAAAAAATGGTTTTACTACCAGAGTGGAATAGAACTGGAAATAAGTATGTCATGATTGATCGACAGACAGAAACAAACTGAAAGACATTAAGCCGATGCTACTGTGATATGCGGTGAAAATGAGAAAGACAATGTATACAGAGTGCAGCAGACTAAGCTTGTGTCTAAGCTCCAGGTCCACTTCAAAATTAAATGTGTGTTTGTATGCAGCGCTCCGTTTTTATATGCAGTTCTTGTGTTCCTGACATTCATTGATTGATCACGGTTGCTGTCCGCTATGCTAGCTTTCATGAAACAGTAGCAATACTTAGTCTTAAATGCCCGCGCCTTTCAGTTAACTTTGTTTTTTATAACGGTTATCTTGTTTTCTTCTGATCAACACGTCATTCCACTTTCGTCCTTGTCAAAGATTAAGCTGCCTGAAGTATCTGACTCACATAAATTGTAATGTATCTTAAGGCAGTAAATGTTTTGTGATACATCATTTAAGTGTTTATTTTATCGTCACTCATGTTTGATATATCCCATGTATTCTTCTTGCTGTCGATGCATTTTCTGATTGGTATCTGGGTGGCCTGACTCCAGGCTACCATATTTAGGTTTTCCAGATGTAACGTTTTTGTTCTTTCACCCTCCCTTTCTGGTAACAGAATTGATTCTTAACGTTCGGCCATGCCACAGTAATAATGTGACATCACAGTAATCTTTTTACTAGGTGGCAGCAGTTGGCAGGAGCTTTCTCCTCCCGAAGTACCTGTTCGTTTATTCTTATTTGTAGCGGCCATGAGCCTCACCAAAAGACTATGGCCTGTACCGCCGCTTACCGCAACAGTGACACGGAATATTCTCGGAATAAAATTGTGTAAAAAGGGATAGAAATCAATTAGTAAGGCTAAACAGAAGAACGAGACATGTGGATACAGGCACACCATTGACTGTGGCACGTTGCTACCTGGGGTAGCGTTTCTAACCATCGATTTGAATAACCACGAGACATCGAACCGGGCGGATAACACCTTCCCACTTTACTCAACGGAATGATCAGGACCTTCATATTTGGTGACCTCTTCGTTTTTTGACCATCCCGCGGTTTTACCCAACTGTTGGTGGTCTTAGGAAATGGGCCCGATACGCAAAATGCTCATCTGGCTCGGAAGTACGTGGTCCAACCATCGTATACTGTGCCACCTGAGTAATCTCTTCAGGTGATCAAAAACTGCTACAGTTGTGGATGTGCCACTCTTAATGATGGACATTATTAGTCTTTTTTTAAAAAATTATCTGGACCAGACAAAAGTGCAATTTTAATAAAGCGTTACCGAGGCGATTGAAACTTATTTTGAAACATCAGAGCAACTAAAAAACTTATATCCAGAATGGCCATGCATGCCGTTTCTGTATTTCTATTCTATTGGTTTCAATTGTACCCGTAACGAAATTACTGGTCATCAGTCATGTAGTATTGGAACACGACGTCAGCTCAAAGTGTGATTAGCCATTGTCTGTAAACCATACAGTCGCGAAAAATCATACTAAAAAGGGACAAAGGTAAACAAATTCACGCATTGGCTGGCGAATTTCCGATGAAGCGGTGCGAATAAAACCATAAATAAGCTCATTTGTAACCCAACTAGATTGATATCCTTGGTATACAGGCAAGTGCATTCTTGTGACAGAATCTGACAAATCGGCTTTTTTTATCTATAACGGGGATGTTAGCCCTAGTACGACAGCGATAATCAGTACATTTCTGTCGCCCGTCCACCTGCACCTTGGCAATCACAAGAAATGGTTTAATCAGTATCAAGGTTTCCATACATAAGCTGCCAACGGACTTCAGGTACAAGTTGGATAACAAAATCCTTGGGATTGACCTACGACTGCTGTTCAATAACACTATCGCTCCAGTACAGTACAAATTTACTTCGACAACGTTGCTTACTTTTTAGTTATGTGTATTGTTCAGCGTGTGGTGAGCAATCACGAGCATCCTGAGAGAAGCACACTATAAATATTGTTCGCACAGGCGTCTTCCACATTGGACACAGATCGCCCAGGTCATGGTTAGCAGGATGTTGACAAAAGCGCCGATTAGTCTCAAGTTGTGATAACCTGCTTATTAAGACCAGGGAGTTTTCGTTCACATTGGAAACAACGTTCCTTTCCAAGTCTTCTGTGGTGATATGTCTTCGAGTAGTTTGTTGATTCCTTTACTCCGCAGAATCTGTTTTAAGTATTCTACCCTTCACTTTTTATCAGCGACATGTAAGGTTGTGGATTGCTACATAGATGTCTTCTACTTGAGTTGCAATTTGTTGACAGATCTTTCTATGAACCGCGAGTTGTGAGCTCGTATGACAAAGACTGGTGCTGTTTTCGGACGTTTTGGAAGACGTATCTGGAAGAACCGCAGCTTGAAGATGAAAGCCAAACTGCATGTCTACTGCTGCCATACTGCAGTGAAACTTGGACATTGTACCAATGGGATGTGCATTATCTGAGTCGCTTCCATGTACAATGTCTAAGATATATTTTGGCTGTTGGATGGTCGGACATGGTTCCAAACACTGAGGTATTTTGGCGAGCGGACACGAACGGGCTTAAAGCCATGTTGATACTCAATCAACTTCGTCGACTAGAACATGTCCGTAGGATGGGTGACGACCGAATTCCAAAACATCTGTTGTGCGGGTAAGTGAGAGCAGGCAAGAGAAATCCTGGTGGTCAGAAACCGACATATCAGAACGTTATCTAATTATGTCTTCCGTGTTGTAATATCGAGTTTAGATCTTGGAAGGACTTAGCATTGAACCGGACGTTCAGGAATAATACGATTCGCGCAGACATCCGAAGTTCGAGGGGCGATAGTTGCGCGACCGCCAACTAAAGCTCGCGGTACGGAAGGGAACCATGGGTGCCATAGGTCGTGGTTACATGACTATATAGCGTTGCGACGTGTGCGGCCGCGAATGCGCTGATCGTCTCGAATTGTTGGGTCATCAACATGTTCATAGTGCACCGTCAGCGGAGACGGCGAGTAAGTTAGGCGCGAATTAGTCATGTCTGTTGTATCTACCTTTTACTTCGTGTCAACCAACGACCGCCGTCGTTTGTTAACCCATTCGGTCTCATTTTCAAAAACCTGGGCGATTGTGACCTTCTGCAGATTCTTTCCTTCATCTTTGTTGGCGCATTGTACGATGAGTGTCCTGTTTGTTTGTCGGCCCAACCCTTTCTTTGTTCTTCATCTTATCTGGCAAGCAATATGTATTGCCATATTGAACTACTTCTTGCCCTATATTTTCAATGTGTTTCTTATCAGCTTAGCCCTTACCATTGGAGTTTCTTTGTTTTTTTGTTTCCAAGAGATCAGGGTTTCATTTTCGTACTGGCCCACCAACTGGGTAACCAGGATTGACCGGCTAGACCACAAGGGCCTCAATTCACACGTTTCATGCTCCTATTCCTTTGCGCTCGCACTGGATACCGGGTGAGTGAGTGCAACTACAAGTGGCACAGCACAAATCACTTGTGGTGAGTGTTGTGTGCGTGCGTCCTTTTGCTTCGATCACTGTGACGGGCTACTCCGAAACAGATGCTGACTATTTAGAGTTGACTGTGTGTAGGGATGGCTCAGCCCTAATGCAGTACTTTGAAAATGGGGAGCGTATTATATATATATATATATATATATATAT
>JTDE01005519.1:29956-45184 GCA_014338405.1 Paragonimus skrjabini miyazakii
ATATATAAGTTGAGGTTACTGAGATAGAGATTGGGGGACGAACGTAGACGATTGTTCGATGCCCTAAACCTACAGTCAAAACTTACGTTTTGGGATGCGCTGGCTGATCTCGATAAACATTGGGGATTACGAATGAATTCTTATACTTCATAGTTCAGATTCTCATCGTTACGACAAGCGGCAGGAGAAGATTTGAACGGATTTATCTGTAGATCGCTTTGTTCAATCCGCCAATTTGAGTGCGGTACGGTGCCGCAGAAGAAAATTGTAGTTCTTCTGATACAACAACTGATTTCTGGCGTCCGTTACTCAAGGATTCGAGAAACATTATTGGCCGAGAATTCAGCAAAACTTACATGGGAGAGGACTTACGATATGGCAAGGGCCAAGTCGATGATCAAAATAAATTGCTTTCTACGATATCCCAATCTGCGGCGATTTCTCATGTGAAGGAAACTACGGGGTCCTGCTTGAATTATTCGAAACGTACGGCGTTCTACCGGTGCGAGAGTCCAAAACACAAGGCTAATTACAACAAATGCCCCACAGTCAACGCTACATGCAGATTATGTAATAAACCTGGTCATTTTGCGCGAGCTTGTCGCTCCAAATCAGTTGCTGCTGTTACGGTAACGTTGAAAGATATCGAACTAAAGGGATGTTCAAAAAGTGAACATATTTTTTCAGTCCATGAGAAAAAACTGCAACCTTGATCGAAAGCCTTTGAACTCCCTCTTCCAGTCGCTGACGTACGTGCTGTTTTTTGAAGTTGGTGGTCGAACAATTTCGTCGTACATGGAAATGGATTCAACCTCACCAAGTACAATTGTACCCCTGGATTTTTATATAAAGTACCTGGTGAGTTTACCAATATCACCTTCTTCGTATACGTTCGGAAGTTATTCCAGCAACCCTGTACCGATTAAAGGATTTGTTACGTTGTCCGCTTTTCTCAACAATACGTCCAAATGCGAAGTAGCGGTTTACATTTCCTCTACGAATACCAAACCACTTTTGGGAAGAAACGCTATGGTCGCCCTCAGAATTTGTCCTTCCATTCACAAAATGATTATAGCAAACATTAAAGTTTCGGATTTGAAATTAATTTATCCGAAACTTTTTCTTGATGGAGTCGGAAGAATTCCAGTTGGTATGCACCAAATACGTTTGAAACCCAACGCTTTACCATTGACGGTTGCTCAACCTCGTCCTGTGCCATTAGCCAAGCGTGAGTTGATTTCGGATGCCTTGAGTAAAATGCTTCAACATGATTTGATTGAAAAAATTCAGTGCTCAGAATGGGTTCACCCAATCGTGGCGGTTCTCAAGAAGGACGGAACAGTACGCATTTGTACATATTTACGTGCCCTGAACAGACACATTATTGTAGAAAAGTTTCCCTTACCCACGGCAGATGAACTTATTGTTAAAATGTCGGGTGCACAGTTCTTTTCTAAATTGGATATCAGCCAAGCCTACTATCACATGCCACTTCTACCAGAATTACGACCCCTTACGGCATTTTTAACACAGGATGGTCTATATCAGTACAAAGTCCTTCCTATGGGATTGAGCAGTGCCCCTGCCGCATAGCAAAAGTTCATGACACTTTCATTTTCCGATCTCACTGGATGTGTGGTATACATGGACGATATTTGTGTTTTCGCTAAATTCGCAGGTGAACATGATGCGAACTTACACGCCGTTCTCAGTCGTTTAAATAAATTGAATCTGACAAAATACCAATTTGCTGTACAGGAAATCGAGTTTCTAAGCCATACCATATCGAACGCAGGTGTGAGGCCATGTACCAAAAATACATTTGCAATTCTGAACTGTCCTAAACCACGAACAAGTGACGAGGTAAGACGAATTTTAGGTCTCTGTAATTATTACCTCCAACATTTTCGTAATTTTGCCACGATCTCGGAACACTCAGAAAAAATACTGATTTCGTTTGGGACAAAGAACAAGAGGCTGCTTACTGGACTATTCGCAGTTCGGTCGCTTCGGCACTCATCATGGCTATATTCGATGAGAACAGTCCTACGTTTGTCTTCACTGATGCATCTAATGTTGGGTTAGGTGCCGTTCTTTCGCAATTCCAAAATAGAATTGAAAGGATGGTAGCGTACGCCTCACGAGCATTATCACCCACTGAAGTGAATTACTCCGCAGGAGAGAAAGAAGCCCTAGCTTGTGTGTGGGCATGCGAATAGTGGTCGTTTCATATTACGAACTGATCACGCTTCCATTACTCTGTCGGGGAAATAAAGGTCAAAAGCCCATTTGCATTAGCCGGTGGTACGCTCGTCCACTCAGTTACGATTTCCAAATGCAGCATGGTTCTGATGACCACAATCAGGTAGCGGATGCGCTATCACGTTTACCTGTTGCTAATCAGGGGGAAACTGAAGACGTCGATGACGACAGAATGATCTCATGTTTGAACGCATCCAAGAACATACTGTGAACGATTCATTACTTACAGTTCAGTAGCAGATTATAAACTTTTGGCCCGATCGCAAGCTTTTGACGGCAGAACTGATTCCTTATCATAATATACGAGACAAATTAACTGTCGTTAACAAGTGTCTGTTACGTGGGACCCGCTTCGTGACACCCGAATCTCTCATTGCGGATGTACTTAGAATTGAACGTGAAGGACATCCCGGTATTGTGAGAGCTAAGGCACGAATTCGTGTATACTACTGGTGGCCGCGTAGGAGTTCGAGTGTGGAAACCGCTGCTAAGGATTGCGCGGCTTGCCAGCATTCTGATAAGAGTTCAAAACCTATCGGTGCCCCTATACGCCCATCAAGTACCCAATGCAACCTTGGGTGAAGTTGGCAATAGACATAATGGGCCCGTTTGAAAACGTTCCATGAAACAAAAGGAATGGTTTTGTGGCCACGTGCTTTTATACAAAATGGCCGGAGGTTCATTTATGTAGAGAGACTACAACCACTGTCAATATTAACTGGTTACAACACTTGTTCGCTCGATTCGGCTTACCGGAGGAGATCGTAATTGATAATGGACCGCAATTTCGCAGCTGCGAATTCAGTCAGTTTTTGAGGCATCATGTGCGAACTGCTCCATACAACCCTTCAGCAAATGGAATGGTGGAACGCCTGGATCGGACGTTGAAGGAAACGATACAGTCAGCTCGACTGGAAGGTGAATCTTGGAACTCGTCGTTTCCGACATCACTGGCAGCTTACAGAACCACACCACCTACTGCTACATGTGTGACACCAATGAACTTAATGTTTGGTAGAGAGATACGAACGAAACTTAATGCGGCGTGCATACAAAGATCGATAATGAATCAAGAAGAATTGAAGAGAAGGAGAAGGTACTAAGAAAGCTATAAATAACAAGAAATCAATGTACACTTGGTACTTACATGAGAGTGTAAAAAACACAATAAAAAGGCGTAAGTTCGCTTTCTGCACCGTTGGCAGTGAGAGAAGTAAGAGCTGCAGGAACATATGTATTGGATAACAATGCGATGGTCAATGTGAGACGGATGTGTACTGCGTTAAAGAACACGAAACCTAGGGATTAACCCACAGTCGCTGAGCCGGTAGTAAGCGATCACATGCCAAGAACTCAACGCCTTCCACGAAGATCGAGACGGACAAAATATCAAACGCTGAAATACGGAATGTGAGATGCGGAGGAGGGGGTGGTGTTGTGTCCAATCGAACGCAAGTGGGCCATGCATTTGGCCAATCGGATTGCTCTGATCTTCATGAGATCGATGACACTTGCAGGGTGCGGCTGCCCGTGCTGTATGGACTGAGTGTTTTCCGTAACGTATCATGAATCGGTTGCTTTAATAAAGCTTACTACCGGTATTTTGTGTCATTCTTGAACACAACATTTCACTAGGCTTTACCGCTAGCCATGCTTCATGGTCTTAGACTTGTCACCTGGATTGTCATGAGGAATGTTTCGTCTGAAATCTAACAACCCTGGGGACTTCCATGCTATGCAGTGTTTGTTTGTCCCGGAAACTCCCGTGTCACGGACTATGGTGCCTGCGTGTGAGATTTAGGTCGAATAGTTGTTAGGATCTTCGGGGTTACAACTGCTGGGCTTGTATTTTTAGTCCAGTTTGGTACTTTATATTTCACTGATGGCCTACCGAATATCTCGATAAACGGCCGTTGTCGTCGGTTAGATCATTGCTTAACGAAAATAAGAACAAAACGATAATAATATACCAACGCATGATCTGAATCCAGATATGTTCTGTAGTGGAAACGACAGTTCTGATTTGAGCTACGCCACCTATAACTGACAGCTACACAGTCTGACTGAGACCATGTTCGATCCGGTGAGGAAGAACGCCAAGCAGAAGTATCCTGTGCTCGGCGCACATTTGCGACAGCTGCCCACTATCATCCGAGCAGCGTGTTGCCAACGCAAGCCTGATACTTGAGCAAGACTTGACCTGGCCGTTCATCTCCGACTAAAGGGACTGTTGCAGCTATGTGTAAACCTAAGGGGAGCAGCTTGCAATGAAAGGTGTCCGTGACAGCGATATCACTCCAGTCAGTTGGAGTCTGAAGATTTGGCGTCTGGAGCTGGCCCAAAAAGAACCTGTCAAACGGATGACACAGATTTTGCTGCTAAAGGGCATCTGATCTACCGATGCGGTTGAGGCCGTTGTGCCGAGACCTATACCTACTACAATCTGACGGGTCGTGGTTACCGTGGGGTCGCACAAAGTGTATAATCAGTATGTAGTGTACATTGTTGACGGCTGTCCTGTATTTCAGTTTCCGAAGTACAGCAAACGTCGACATTCAACGAGCCTAACGTATGTGTGAGAATGGTCTGTTGACCTACCAGTTTCAGAATGCATATGTCGAAATCATCTATACCAGTCCGTATTTCAGGTCTGAGCAGTGTACGCGGGGGTCCGTAAGCTGCGTAGTAAGAATTGAGACTTACGGGGTTAGTTTTATCATAATCAACTGTGTATTTAATGGCATCTGTTGGCTAATTACTAGGAAAGGGTTTTGGAGGTTCCTGAAAGCTAAATTGGATGGAATGGTGGAGGAGGGTTCGGTATTGGCGTGTTCTCGTCTATCCACCTTGTTGTTTGCAGTGGATAGGCGATCCGGTTTATATTGTGGTACGGCCGGTGTAAGATGAACTTATCAGCTTTGTGAGAATTCTTGGTTGTATGTGGACCGAGATACTTCCAGGATACCCAGATCTAGACAGGAGAACAACTGAGGTTGTCAACCAAAACCTGTACCACAAGACAGCGGGTGAGTGATGGTATACTGGTACTAGTACTTTTTCTGGAAAAAGACGTCCGTTGCCTTCCGATTCGCAGTCTGCAGAACCAAGAGACTGCAGTTCTTCAGGCCTCCTGTTTGTCGTGAATGGCTGTCGGTGTGTTGGTTACACTGTCTAGTTTATTCCAGTAGGTCGTCGAAATGTGTACGCTGTCACACCGCGTCAATGTTCAATCTCATTATGACTGGTTATAGAGGTACAACCTGGAAGAAAGTTGTATGCTGGGTTTTGGCCAACTTAATTAACTGAAGAGGTATTAATTCGGCCTAGAAAAATCCTGCACACTCCCTTTTAGGTTGTAGCTTTGAAGTACATAAGTTTTAAAAGTGTTCACTGGACCTTACCTTGTAGTACAAACTGTAGACGTCGTATTGCATGCAACCTGATTGGAAATATATCTAATGTTGTTTGTCTGCACACAGTGTCGTTGGTGGTCTGCCTTTGCGTTCTATGTTGTAAGGTGTGTGCTATCTGATTTGCATTCTCCAATCAGTATGTTTGCAAATACGCTTACGTAGCACTTCAGGAATGTTGTCCGTGAAAACAGCCCGGGTGATTTGTCTTAATGGTCCATTTTCAATACTTGACAAGTATAGTTGCAGGTCGACCATATTCAACTCAGTCTCAAGCAGTGTTGTCAATGGTAGAGTTCACGGCATCAGGTTACATACGTTTTCGGTGGGTAGTGCCATACTTCTCACCGTCGGTGTTCTTTCTATTATAAATAAATTTGTGCATCTGCTTTCCTCTAAGTTCAAATTTGTCTGGGTTTGGCGCTGGCTTACCCTCATTATCAATCTCTTTCCACTATTTGAATTTAGCAAATGAGTTATTGTCTCATTCGTGCTGTGCGCGAGCCGCGGATCGCGTCTACTCAGTGTTTCAAAGTGAATTGCTCTTGGTGTAGGGTACACCCGTTGAATGCGTTCGTATTGTATACAAAAGGTTTACCTAGTGGCGTCACAATGTAATATAGCATACAGCTCCGTTTGTAACTAGTATAGAACGACGCGCACGCGTGGAAATTAAAGGGCAGGTCTCAACTCCAGGAAGGCCGGTTGCTAGAATCGGTCATTGGAAACATGTGTGTCTTATGTGTGACATACCACCAGAGAGAATGTGGTTGTTTTACTGCCAAGTATATGAATACACGGCAGCCGTGGAAAATGGAGTTTGTGTTCGTTCTATATTTTCACATATTCATAATGATTATCTTGCAATAAACAACTTCTCGAGTCAAGCCTGTGTTGCGCTCACAACAACAAAGGTGACTGGTTTGTATGTGTTTTACCATTTTCTTTGTTGTGAGAGAGACCTTAGTAGCTATGTGATCTTATTATCTCGTCTTGATCATCATCGGTCATGCTTCGCAGTTTGAGCATTTGTGAAAGGTTTAAACTCATGGCTTAAAAATTATAAATACCACCCATTCTTAATTTGCGTACGCACCCAGGTTCAGTTCAAGGAAATCAGTAATGCCGTTTTACCACGTGCCGAGTTGGCATTCCGGCTTATCACCGTTGAGGCTTTCCAGCACTACATAATCGGTTGTCCGCAACGTATCGAAGGTGGCCAATATCAGCGAAACACACTACAGTTCAATATCTGTCTAGTCCTGAAACCTAAGCCCTGTCCAACTGTGGATGATGTGACGCGATGGCAATTTTGGGGTGAACAATCTGCTGGTGGACTACGTCTGTCTATCCAAGAGGCTTACGAATCGCTGGCGGTGAAAATTAACCGATACTTTTATACGCTTGAGTTGGAATCTGCTTATCTCTCTGGTGGTATAGAGCACACTGATTGTGAAGACAATGGACTGCGTCTGTTGCACTTGGATTCGATTTTTGACCAATTACGTAACGATGGCACATGTGTGCTTGACATCGAAAATTGTGGCTCACTCTATCTTCGGGTAAGTTTCCCGAACAATTTTTCGACTTATTTGTATGGGTCTTGTTGTTTCATATCTTAAGATGAGTATCATCTCTATTACCTAATCACGTTCATCTAGCTAGGCTCTTGCTCAAAACTGCCGGCTTCAAATCCATTCTAACCAATATGAAGTTCAGCTAATACGAAATGAATATGCATTCTTAACCATGTTCGCCACGTGATCATATTTCTCTTATTCCGAAACATCCGGTTCATGAATCTGTATCGATCGATCATGTTGTCCATTATTCATACTTTGTTAGCATTTTGTATTCATACACCACCGCCCGCTGTTGGTAAACCCATCAGGAAGGGAGCACGGTACTTCTCCAATTGGTCTTTAGCTCACCACATCTCCACTGAGTTGACAGTTGACCTGAGTCAAACTCGCCGTATCCGTTATTTTACTGTATTTTTTGTGCGTGTTCTCATTTTGTCGTCCCAGTTCAGTCCCTTGCGATTGGGCTCCGCATGCAATCGACTGCTGTTAGATGCCAGCGAACTTACCGCAGACAGCACACCGTCAGTTTACTCATCTGAGAGTGATAAAGCGTTGATCAAATCTCACTCCTCGACCTCGTGGGTGTTCGCCCAAACTTCCGTGCAGCCTGATTGGGAGATAAATGATGAATGTGTGTTCGTCCTGACGGCTCCTCTACATTCAACTGACCGTGAGATTGTCAGATGGGAAGCCATAGACTGCATCAGTCGTCGTTTGTTAAATCATCTAGACGGTTTACATTCCTTACCGGAATTAGCTGAACTTGCCAAAGTGGATCTAACCGTTGCACGTCTTTGTCTGGTTCATCTTGTTCGTTCCGGAGTCGTTCGTGCTCTTCCGTATCCAGACTTTCTTTCGCCAGTTCCACGACATTTGGAAGCTACTTCCATTTCCATCACAATGCCTGGTTGGCTTGGCCTACCACGGTTGGCCTCACTGTTGACTGATCGTGCGCTGGGTCTGGCATGTTTGGACGCGGTAGTAAGCTCCTATTTCCTCATTTTTCATGCATTCTTCTGATTTCGAAATAGTCTCATCTCTGTCAGATATTCGTATTAATGTACTGGAAGCCTTTCTATAATGTGTCCTTAGCGATGCTCACTTAGACCTGAGAAACCTGACAACGGCCACATAAATATGCAGTTTCAGCCTTAGGCAACATCCGTTGATATTATGTCTCGGGTTGTCGTTGCCGTGTTATGCGCACGACACTAAACCCTGGTTCAATTGATAATATAACAGACATTGAGAGGCTACAGAGAGATCTGAACGTTCTGTACCCGTGTGTATCTCAGTGGAATCAAACTCATTTCACGGAATTCCGAGTGCTTCTACCCATGAAAAACATTGTAACATGGTTCGGACTCATCGACACGGGAAACTACACTCTGTTCTAACCACATTGCCCAAATCTACCATCTCAGTGTGGTCCGGTTGACGTGAATCACGAGTGGTGGAAGCTGGCTTTTAACAAACGTCTCAGTGACGGACAGGAATCACAGGGCTGGGAACTAGCATGCATCATTTAATCCAAACAAACCAATTCAGGATATTTCCCTAAAGGAGTGTATGATGGCAAGCATTTTTTCATCAATCGGCAAATAATGGAAAGCTGTGTTCCTAACCGAAGAAGGTTTGTGCCTCGGTGAACGGCTGATTGGAATATGCAAGTTTCTTGGAGTATTTGAGTCATGTATTATTGCCTTCAAGTTCTGTTATCCGTTCGTGAGCCGTGTTGTGGACTTACAAAATCGTGTATCAGAGCTTCCCACGGAGTGCATAGGTGTAGCAGAGTGCGATCGTGCACTTTATACACACATGATAAGTTGGGCATTTAGTCTAACTCAATGTTGAGGGGAAGTTTCGGCGATCGATAACTTATATTCCTTATCCGTAAATTTTTTGTGGGGGAGTAAAGAGGTGACATTTTCGACAAGGAACATCCTACATTTTTAAGTTGATTTCTTTTGATCAGCACACGACCATATATTGTAAGCTGTCCCAAATCGTAAACACTCCAGTGAAAACCTTTGACACTTGTGAATCGGAAGTTTTGTGTAAGCCCAAACTAAACAGTCTTCTATGGTGTATCATTCTAAGGAAAGCCCTTATTTATTCGCTTGCGTTCGTATAAAAACTGAAGGTTCAATGAAAATATGAATTCGCTACAGTGACAAATTTAGTTGGGATGAGCAGACCTGTGAATTTATTGCAAATGATGACCTTGAAAAGCTGCCCCACTAAAATAGATTCAAATCGCTGGTTTCAGTTATGTTGATTCCTGAGACAAGCCTAAAGGACGAAATCAACACGAAGAGATATCAACAGAAGGAACATGCTCAGGATAAGGAAACATTTTCCAGGAATTTGAACGACGGTAGGTTAGAGTAACAAAACGCCAAAATATGCTAAAACCTTAGAAATACAATTGATTACCGAACGTATAATAGGAGAATAAGAAACACGATTCAACTTGTAGTTGTTGCAGAAATTCAGTCGGTCGGACCTAGTTACAAGTCCGAAAAAAGGTTCCATATCTACAATTTCTATCATGGGACGTCACTTAAGAAAGTGGAGTTCGGTCAAGGAATTGGAGAAAAGTAACTGATCAGCAACTCCCGAGACAATATAAATAGATTGAACCGGTCTTTATCTTCACGAAGACAGCAACAGACAAACTCAGGCTGTTTGGATTTACGCGTATAACCAGAACCACACAATGTATTTGATTCAAATTGAGATTGTTCAACTTTAAAACATTATTTACCATTAAACTTGAAGTATTAATGCGTATGAGACTCAGGAAGAAGCCACAATTGAGCCATATATATTCAAGTAGCAGCTTAACAGATCGGAGTAGTTCAGTGTTTTGAGTGGAAAGAATTCAGTTGTTGTGTGGTAGGTGCTCACAAACGTTTCGTGAACGAGACGGTTCATTTCGAGCAACTTATCCGAAGAAACGTGTACGTCGTCCCCAAAGACATCACAGTTTACATTTATCCAAACACTACTTAGAAGGTTAAAAATCCTGCAGAACGGAACATACCGAGTTGACTAACCCGACTCGATAACAAGGTCACCAAACTGAAGGTTTGCGGCACGATTTTGTAAATCCACAACACGGCTCACGAACGGATAACAGAACATGACTCAAATACTCCAAGAAACTTGCATATTCCAATCAGCCGTTCACCGAGGCACAAACCTTCTTCGGTTAGGAACACAGCTTTCCATTATTTGCCGATTGATGAAAAAATGCTTGCCATCATACACTCCTTTAGGGAAATATCCTGAATTGGTTTGTTTGGATTAAATGATGCATGCTAGTTCCCAGCCCTGTGATTCCTGTCCGTCACTGAGACGTTTGTTAAAAGCCAGCTTCCACCACTCGTGATTCACGTCAACCGGACCACACTGAGATGGTAGATTTGGGCAATGTGGTTAGAACAGAGTGTAGTTTCCCGTGTTGATGAGTCCAAACCATGTTACAATGTTTTTCATGGGTCGATGCACTCGGAATTCCGTCAAATTGGTTTGACGTCACCCCGTGTTGCTGGTGTCATACTTGTCGGGTAGTCTGTATGCCTAGACAAATGAATGGTCATGATTAATGTGTAGGTGCTCCAAGAGATTATTGGGATATGGTAATTGAAGTGATTCTGATTGTATACCTCAAAGGTATTAAGACAGACAAAAATAATGCTCGTAAGCGTGTCAAATAGGCTAAAAGGAACCTTGGAAACGATGTTTACAAAAAAACTAGTAATGAGCCCCAGCTGCTTCTAGAGATTACGATAAAAAAAATGTCCTGCGCCTCAACCCGATGCTGTACGAATCACTGCTACTTCTAAACACCGCAGGCTGCGAAGTTTGGTCGAGGGCGCTCAGCGACTTTTCGATTCATAGTCTTGGTGGAGCCGATCTACATATCCAAATGCCTTTCGAGAACAAAATCAGCCTAGTCATGACCGATGATCGGTTTCCAATGCGTAGACACTGACAGCTAAATTGTCGCTTGGATGACTCAGTTCAGAGTACGTGAGCGGGATAGAATGTGATTGGTATATCGGTGAAACGGTGTCTGTCAGTTTTTCGTGTCGCACCAATTTTGCCGACGCTTTCTCTCACTGTGCATTCTCCCTGTTGTATGTATACATATATATTGTCTTCTGCTTATACAGCACTGCCCAATGGGAACACCTAACGCTGTATCAACCGTTCGCTGCACTCTGGTGGACGTATTCAGGGTGTATACCATACTTTGTGGATCTCCCAACTTCAGTCTGCCCCATTTGCTCTCAGCCATCCCATCGCTACACTTTGTGGATGTGAATTTCGGAAACCCTCCACTATCCGTATTCAGTTCCACAGTTCTCCCACCATCCGATTTGAACGAGCGTGCTGAAGTCAGTTTATTGCGTCTAGTACAGTTTGGAGAAATCAACGGACTAATTCACCGTCTAAAATGTTACCCAATTTATGCTGATGGAGATGGGAAAGACGGCGTCTTACAGGTTGTACAGTCAAACAGCATTGACCGGTCGCCAACTGACTTCAATACGGTACGTTTGACAAAACAGCAACAACCCTTGCATGTCACCGTGTCGCCTGTTCCATCTAGTTTGGCCAAATCTCGGAATACATCGTGGTCCGCTATAGACGAGCAACTTTGGGTCAAAACGCGTTCGAGTCTATTGGATGGCTTACATAGTGTGACTGGGATAGGATGTAGAATTGCCTCTGAAAGTGGGCATGTGTCTGAGACTAACCGTTACATTAGTGATCTGTTTGAAAGGCTGTACTCCGGTGATGCTTCTCACAAATCCGGCCAGAGTACCATCGCTCAAAAGGCTCCGAATAATCATCAGTATTGCACGGTCTGCACTGCTAATTCTGCGTTTACGCCCGTGGAGAGTCGAACCTTATCAGTTGCCCAAGCCACACGATCCGTGGGAGATCAAATGTTTCATCGATTTTCTTCCATCAGTAAAACGGATACCCCTCGGGCAGCGGAACGTGTTTATGGCATCTCCGAAGAATCGGCTTCATCACAAAAATTTCCGTCAGATCTATCCGAAATTAACGACTCAGTAACACCTAATTTCTATTTTCTTTGGAGATAGTGTCATACTTTTGTGTATTCTCAATTACTTCATCCCCTCTGTTTTTTTGAAAATTACTACTTAGTTGTCAACCGCCGCAGTTTCATTATATCTTTTGTACAGTTTTCTACGTTTCTCCCTCGATGCACCAACACGGTTAAATTTGGTTTACATTTCGGGTTATACCTGAATGATCATCAGGTTCGATTTCGCATTGCTCGTTCCCTTCAAATATCCGGGGTACCCTGTGTCACCGAACTGCTTCTGACTAACAGTACGGTAATCTGAGATACGGCGCAGCTCACATCCCCGATATTAATCAGATGATTTTTACGAACAGTCATTGCGTTTAATTCTGCCCCAATCCGACTCCGTTCGGTTAGCTGTAGTCACATAAACATCCTCCGTCTCTGTTCAGCCACAACAGATCGATCAGAACGAGCTGGCGCTCAAGTCTCATCCACAGACCTCTCGTAGGGCTTGTTCCGATACTGTGACACGCCTTCTATATCTGAATTTTGCAAGCTGAAGGCAATTCGATTGTAGATCTTATGTTCGGTCAACTTTCGACTTATCCATTTCGAAAGGAAACATTTGTATTGTTGCTCATCAGTGGTTTACAGTGTAGTGTAAAATTAAAACTCTGGCTCATATGTTTGTATGGTGGGCATGTTGTCCTTCTCGAAAAAATGATCATGCAATCACATCCGGATGTTCAACCATGTTCATTCATGAGTGGTCCGCGAGTTGCTCGAGAGGGGAAAACACTGTATTGCTCTTGTCCACTCTAATCAGAAACCCCGTGAATGACCTCCTCGTTGGGTTGAAGCACCTGACTTCACTGAACCAACAGCAATGTTTTAGCTGTTAATCAACTCTTACCAAGTTAACTATCATTGTGTCCCGAGGTCTGACAGACGTCTCTTACCAACCCTTATTGCTTCTGGCCATACCTCTAGTGAGCTCGTTGGTTAATTCTCGGTTTCACATGTCCATTGGCATAAGATGATTTAATCTGTGTAAACTGCGCTTGAACGGCTTGTGCGTGGAGTTTCCCACGAAATTCTGTTGATGATCACAAGTTGCTGTAGTCGTGACTGATGCGAGGAATGTTCTCTGTTACCGGTTCATGCCAATTAGAGCAAGAGGTAAAGATCGAACACAACAAGAAGGCACGTGCAAAAGAAAATAATGTAGTGTCTACAACTGTGTATCGTTTGCGTGCACGATTCCACAAGCCTAGGCGAATAAGCTATAAGAACCATTCGGTTGAACTTCTAAACACTGTCGAGATGCTTCATTCGATCCACTACAGGTCTCGATGAGCATAGTTGACACCATTGTCCTATATTTTCCCTCGTATGCACGTTTATGATCAAAAATCAATCGACCGCTGTTTCTGCCATTGTTAGACATGTTGCTGTGACAGGGATTTTTAGTTTCCGAATAGTGTTAAACGTGGTAAAGCTTTAGTGTATCTATCTTGGAATGGAATTGGTACGAACTAGAACAAAATTGAGTCTATCGTTAATGAGTTCATCAAGTGTACCGGCCGCATCATGGCTATCGTTAAAATGGATCGACTCTGTTATCAGCCTGAACTTGTACAAAAGCCGAGGACAACCTATAGGCGAAGTCGCAGTACATACCAATAACAGGATTGGCATCTTACGTCTTCCAATTTTTGTTGCATTTACCAACACAAATGTGCAAGTTGCCAATAACTCAAATATACGGTATATGTGCATAACTGTACGTCACCGGCGTCTTTCTGACGGACAGGTAACTCAGATGAATTGTGCATAATCTCGGAATCACAAATTACGACTAACTTAGTGGAACCACTAGCTCAGGTCTGAGAACCCCGTCGTCCTGAAAAACTGCCGCCAAGTTAGCAGAACCACTAAAAAGACTTTTAATAAGTGTTTGCCTATTGGCTGCGTATTGAAAATCTGGAAAACTTTCACAACCACACAGTTTCAACAGCAGACACGGAACAAATCCAGCAAGTTATCGACCTGCAGCGTTGCTTTCAGTATCCTCCAGGGTAGCGGAGCTCTAACTCACCACTGTTGTGAGCCAAGAACGCGGATGGCACAATAATTATTTACTCAGGAAAGCAACACGTGGGTTATGCGTTTCTACAAGACAACAAACAAAAACACTCATTTACATACGGTACTAAACACAGACGGTCACGCTCGCCACAGACCTCAATGCTCAGTTCCTTTACGTTCTCTTGCGTGCCAAGAACCATCCCATGCGATGCTGCACTCCGATGTTTCTTCTTGTATTTTTCCTGCGATCACTTCAATGTCAAAATCCGTGCTCCGGCGCCCACTACTGAATAGTGGTGGTATGAGTAGTATAGCACGATCGCTCCTCACTGCACCACTAGGTTGTAATATGACTCCCATAAGTTTGATGCAGAATTTTCCACTGAAGTGACCTGTGGATCTTTTAGTCTTCTGAAAAGTCAATTACTCTCTCCTGCCAATAAAACCCTACACCTCTCTCCCGATGGTTGATAGATCATCTGCTCGGACATAAATTCAATGTAAATATGAAAGGATAGTCATCATAATGGTCCCCTAAAATTAATGACGTTCTCCAAGGCCCTATCTTGGATCTCGCACTTTTTCTTGAAGTACCGCGCATTATTAAATCACCAAATCTGATCACGCAAGAATTCAGTCTCTGGTCGCCGTCAGGTGTGATGGATTACATGTTCGTTTCAAATATGCCCATTACGATAGTGAGAATAAAGACATATAGGCGAACATATGTTTTCGATAATTCATCTTCAGGCCGGTACAAATATTATATATATATATATATATATATATATATATATATATATATATATATATA
>JTDE01005520.1:22388-35855 GCA_014338405.1 Paragonimus skrjabini miyazakii
CATGCAAATTTCTCACTTTGTAATAATAACCGTGGCTCACAGGAAGATGCGCCCATCAATCGTACCGCCTGGATGAACGTGATCAAAACGACATTTCAAAGAAATGCTGTGAGCGAAATCACTATGGATTTGAGACACAAGGATCATGTGCATAAAACTCCAATATTACAACACAAAGCTGCATGTTAGGTCTACACTTCATAAAAGTGTAAGCACTCAAAGTTTACAGATCTCAATGATAGTGTTTCAAAACACCCTATCCAATGGAACTGACCTTCTCAAATACAGCTGCCGCTAGAATAGTTGATGTGACACATTTAAGTAATTTAGAATCACGTATGTTACACGTGCGCGCCTGACAATGATGCTAATTACCTTATGTTCGACTGAATGTGATGCAAAAAACGTTACTTATTGTTGCCCTGATTATTTTCGAGATGAAGTGCAATTATCATCAATGATCTTCATGGGACAGTCCCGCACTTCAACTCACCACAACCTAGATCATGATTATTTCCGTCCTTTAAGAGTTTAGATGGCAGATTGTTTTTGTTGTTTCTGACTAAACTTTCCACCACCACTCATGATTTTATGTAAAAATTTCTGATTGGCGAGGTGTCTTGAGAAACCAGACGCTTTGTTTGAATAATAAACTCACATTTGCCGCCAAGTTCATGCCATATATTCAGTGTGTTCTTGGAACTTATGAAATAAGTGGCACGTTACTTGAAAGATTCAAGGGACATTGGTAATACTCTCTACCTTAGATTTGTTGAATTTAAATATTTTATTCATATATATGACCTCCTTAACAAGGGCTACACACCATTACAGAAGCTGGCTTCGACCGTTTCAAAACTGTTGCTATGAAGACAGACATGAAATTTAAGATATTAGACCTATACTAAGTTATGGCTTAAAGTTTAAGATCGTATTTCGGCACTGTTTAAATACGGAGCGACCCGTATCCCATACCGTGACTGTACCTCCATTTATGCTTTCCAGAACCGTATCTGGAAGAGTGTGACTCAAGTCTGCAGCTCGCGAGACCACTAAAAGCGCCGTTTTAAGGCAGAGTAGGCCCGAAACCACTTGTCTGCAGTTAACGTGGGTGGAATAATCAGTGAGACTCAAAGTAGAGTATCCGCAGTGAACCGAGGATCATTTAAGTTGCTTGAACGAGGCCCCAGAACACAAGCGTATAAAGCAAGAGAGATGTGTGCATCTGACGACATACCTTGCTTGTACGTCTACACCACCGAAGACTTGACCATATTGATATAAACCACACATGCGGGCCGAACCATGTTCGTCCCGTTTAAAGGGCAAAAAATCATATGCAGCTTGGGGTTTTGCTACAGAATTTCCTGAATCACGATGGCGGCGGGCCAGCACATCTTATGTTTGAAGGAGTGAGCAGCAGCATAAAACACTCAGTCTAAAAGAATGCATGTACACATCACTTCTGAAAGGAAGCACAAATCGGTTGGAAGAACTGCAGGAAAGGGTTTGCGTCATGTGCATTTTTGGTACTGAGTGGCAGAAAAGAGTTTTGAGCGGGAGGATGGTCACTAATCGGACGATGAAATTAATTAAACGTTGTGTTGACAACAGATCAGAGCAAGCAATGCGAAGGAAATGATGGTAACTTAATTGTGATTATGCCGATAACCAACTGTACCAGCACAGATTCGATCGCTCGTTATGGTTGGTCATACTGCCTTATTTTGGCTAGTTTGACAGTACACAATATGATACAAGATAAGAAGCATATCGTGACGAAAGACAGGTAGACGTGGTTTCAATGTCAACCCTAAGTGACATACCAGAAGGTGGGATTTTTAGTGTTTAAATGTAAACGAACAGACATGAAAACGGCAGTTGCTTATTTTGATCGAAGTCCCAGAGCTAAACATAACTCGATGTGTGAATAGTAACCAGCACTGAGAAAGGACTTTCGGGAAACGGTGGGTTTCTTAGTAGAAATAAGCTATTGCAGATTAACGCTTCCCGTCACAACACCCTCTGTTGTAAGAACTGCTTTCATAAGAAAATTTGCAAATTCCATGAAAAGCATGTTATGGAAAGTTCACTCCTCTAACCGTTATAGCGACCGTTTTTAATGTCCAACTTCGTTGTAGCGACAATCACTAAACAACTCCGTCACGTTCACAACTGTGTTTCACATGTGTTCGCGTCATTGTCGAGACTGTAAAGCCTAAGGGTCGTGTGGAACCGTGTGAAAACAAAAATGATAGAAGTGACTTCATGGATGGGTGCACACTTGCGAAACACATGTGCTCGGGTAAGCCTACTAACAGTTCGTTTTTAATTCTGTCCAAGCCTCGACCCGGTCCTGCAGTATTAGGCTGTTTCAGTAAGCATATGGATAAACTTCAGTTCGAATAGTAAAATCTAACCATCCTATATCATTGAACCTGAATAGAGAGAGAAATGAAGAGAAAAATGACTTTATGTATCGTTTGAATATCGATTGTTCACCTGGGGTTATGGCTTCATCAAAACTATAAACGAACGTCGCACAGTTAATATGGTCGATGGTGAGGCCGG
This sequence comes from Paragonimus skrjabini miyazakii, assembly GCA_014338405.1. Classification (NCBI taxonomy): domain Eukaryota; kingdom Metazoa; phylum Platyhelminthes; class Trematoda; order Plagiorchiida; family Troglotrematidae; genus Paragonimus; species Paragonimus skrjabini miyazakii. The sequence goes on from JTDE01005520.1 coordinate 24,960, forward strand.
ACACGACTGTGTTACAGCACTCCAGATTTAGTTACAAACAATATCAAAATCAGATCAAACAAGCTGAGCCTGCTCGCAGCTGAAGAGGAACACAAAAACTTTTCGCTTGGGACATCATAGAAAGTCAGCTAGGCAAGTTACAGGCTTTCTAAACGCTGAAAGAATGCAGGCAACAAATGTTAGTAGGACTTCAATTAAATATAGAAGTTCGGAAAGAATGACAAAGTCTACGTCTATGCCGATTTGTCAGTGACCTTAACGGTCGTGAACATCACCGGTATCTGACATGGTGTAGCGAAAACATATAAGTATTCGATCCAATGGTACAAAAAGGAACCCAACAGGTTGTTGAACAATTAATAAGTAACACGTTCATAGCAACGAAAAAGTGACAATTTTCAATGCAAACAAAGAAACATTAGTTCACATCGTCCAGATGAGGAAACTGCTGTAGTAAAAAAACATTGATTGAGCGAAATAAAAGGAATATAAACTTTAAAACACGGTCAACTGCAACCTGACATATACTGCTACCTTGACGAGGTGGTCGGGCTTGGGTACTGTTTTGATCCCGCGGGCTATGCTGACTAGGACTCCGGTCCTTCCATGTGCAACCTTGTCAGACAAGCCAAAGGGGAGCAGTCATACAAAAAGCAGTTACACTCATAGGATTGTATGTCGCACTACTGACCGTGTAGCAGTGCTTAGGTAGCGAGGCACGATGAGATGAGCGGCAGCCCGAACCACAATATCTTTTCGTCAGGCTCATGGCTGTTGTGATGCTGATGAGTCAACTACAAAGAATCTACAGTTATATTCCGTGTACACTGAAGAAAGTTTTGTGTTGAAGAGATGTAAGTGAAATGACGCCAAGTATTTGGGAAAAAACGGACTCCAACGGTCATACTTGGCTGTAGTTTTGAAAGTAAAATGCCAGAATCCCTTAAATATTGGAGTTGAATACACATCCAAGTTTGAGACCAGCTCGAGTCGCGAAATTTTCACCATTTGGCCAAAACGACGTAGTTAAACAATCCATCTAAACTTGTAGTTCATCGATATTAAACCGATCTTTTACAATCGAACCCACCATCCCGTCTGCAGCCAGTGAACCCGTACATTGTTTAGATTCTTGGAAAGAAGCACAGAATTCAGGGAGCATAGTGGGCGAGCCTTGATGGCCCTGCCGAAAAAGGTTGATAGGCGCCGTCTATCGGACTGGAAGGTTCGCGATCATTCGCATTGCTGACTAGGAACATTCTCTGATACGGCAGTGTGCTGTCTTCGATGGCGAAGCTATATTCGCTTCTGTTTTTCTCTCCCTCGAAGCTTGACCGACTTCTATGCTTTTCCTATCGCTTCGTTTTTCTTCTCTGTGCATTTGTGTCTACACAGTAATCTATCTCTTCGTAGACTATAATCAGGACCAACGGCGGTCCTAGCCACGGCATCCACAAGTACGATTCATAACTGAAAATGATTACGATGGGATAGAATTCTTCCAATGAACTCTGTGCTGCCGATTTTTGACTTATGTACTCGACGAAATCCAGCGGGCAAATTCGCCTTGGAAATGCCGTGAGTACCTCAACGAGTTGGTCGTGTCTCAGCAAACGAATCTCGCCCGTCAAGACCAAAACTGAAATAGATGAGGGGTTACTCAAGTTAGAAGGATCTGATAATGATACGACCTTACTGCTGCGAACCTGACACACTTCTTGGGCGGACAACGCTCGTCCGTTTTGCTCATTTGGTCAGTACGCAACACATGCCCCTTCAACCGATGGCGCTGTGAACAAAAACACTTCAGCAGATCCGAACAGTTTATGTCAAAAGGCACTTAAGTTAGTGAGTAAAGCAACATTATTCGCAAGAAAAATGAATATCGACTCGCTGATAAGGACTACAGATGTCCAATGTAGTATTTTGTGTACCCAAAGGAAACGACAGTGAAAGAGCAAGTATTTAATGACCAAGAAATAAAAGCCAAATAGAGTGCTAGCAGAATACTTTATGATGCAATAGCTGTTCTTTTATACCAGAAATTACGTCTATCTGGAGTATGGATAAAAGTATTGATCTACTGATAAAACGGAAGACAAGATCCAAAGAAAACAGTGAGAGCCAAAAGTATCGTATCAGAATTACTCTGGACACCTCAACACTACACTTGAAAGCTCCTACCCTAGTTAAATCTGTCTGACAGTGCCCAGCACGCTCGTGTTCCCACATTTTACACGACAGCCGGCGTATGTAGTGTGTTGTCATGTATTTAGCTTTACTTAAGGTGTTTGTTGACCTGTGACATATGAGGTAGCATGTGGGATAAATTCTGTTACACGGCTCGAATATCGATGGGAGTATGTGTAGAAAACGGGTTCGGACCAGCGACTGTCGGGTGCAGTTCGCATTGAGCCACCATATGTCCCGTGTAATATATGGACTGAAGACTAAAATTTGCCAAAGCCAATCCCAACAGTGACCAAGCAGCTTCTAGCCTTGAAGAGGACTTTGAAACTGGTTCTCAGATGAGAATAACCGAAAAGCTACCGAGTTCACACTATCATGCGCAATCCGTTCGACGGGGGCGGGGAGTAGTTACCAATGTAAGTGAAAACACATGATTCATTCCAATGCAACGCAACGTCAGGCAGACGCGTCAAGATGTCTATTCGATCTGAGCAATGCATATTCATTTCAGTAAAAAATATATTCAAAAGTGGTCGTGTAATCGCCATGCATATGTAAGACTACACAAAATGTTGTTAATTATGAAGCTGGAATACAGGTTAAGACAAACGAAATTGTGGTGGACAGTGTGTCCAACGCCTATCGCCTTCAAAACCGCTGTATGGAGATAAGTGAGGATACACTTGACGAAATATACTACAAGGAAACAAGTGCCAATAAGATGTGTGAAAAGTAGACTGAACAGACTCCGTTAGAAACAAGACCACTCAAGTGTCCAGACGATTGCGTCCGTCCAAAACCGATTGTAAAATGAACACCACTCACACAAGAAAGCGGAGTTTCCATTCATATGCACATTCCAGCCAGCACCTTTCGAACGTAGGGCCAGCTGGAACATCCGGTTGAGTGCGTAAACTGCGGTCGAATGTAAGATATGATCAAGTCAAATCAGCCAAATCTCTTACTGCTTATTGTGAAGAATATTTTAATCCATATCGAGTGTCTCTCAGTCGATCTCTCGTCACCATAGCAACATAACAGGATGAGAAACGCAAGTGAAAACAACAGAAAAGGCGAATGGGATCATAGAGAACGCTAACCTTTTCCGGTACAGAGCAAGAGGGTTAAACATGGAACTAATAATTAATACTGAGTAGGGCACTATGTCTATGACGACTGAAATGTTGTTATGCTACTAGTCAGGTCACAAAACGCACGCTGATGGACAGGCATCAAGTTGCATTAGGTCCACGACGGTTCACCTGAGAAGTGTGACGGTTGCGGAACATGGCAAAACTAATCATAATAATCGCATACTTAAACCATTAAGACCTGAAGATCAAATACAAATGTACACAATTTTAAGACAAGAACGACGAATTGCCCATTGTGACTAGGTCTTATTTTTAAACGGAAAGAACCATTTCTTTTTGGGTTAGCGCTTCGATTTTTCGTTATAACCAAAATGGTACGGCCATTCCTATTTTCGAGAACACCAACAGAATCGGGTATCTGATGCCTTCTGACGCAAGGTCCTAAATTTTCCGGATAGAGAGTGACAACCTCATACATCACCAGTGATTCGTTTTCTCGGATATACTAATCTCTTACAATGACACTGTGAACTTCCGTCCATTTTCATCGGTCTTGTGCCCCACAGATGTGTCCATTTTCCGCCATATCATTTTCAATGTAACGGCCAAGCGGGATACTCAAAGCGAAGAGGAAGAGAACACTAGAGTACGTAATGCAAAGACTTGTTCATCAGCCATATTACTGCAAACGAAAACACCAACAACTTTCGTTCTTTGCAGAAGCCTTTATGAGAAGGAAGTCACGCATCATTGTTAAATCATTCCAACCAGGTCAACCTACCGGAACCCCTCACAGCACTTAGATGGACATGCAGCTCAGTCGGCACCACGGTAGTAAGCACAGAGAAGTCAAGGATAGCGACCTTTAATAGACTCCTGCTGATAGAGATTGCCATCAAAAATGACCAGCTGGTACCGTAAACAGGCGTATTTTCAATGTCATTTCTGGAATACTTGTTGGTATGTACATTTGAGTTTACCATGTAAACCATATACAACGTCGAACAGTGTGGTGCGAGATGGCACCTGGTAACACATTTTAAGTTTCGTTGGACACTCTGAAGATAACACTGGGGAACGCAACGTATCAGTAACGTCTAACACTAAATATACGGCACCTACAGTCACGTTAGCGGACTCATTGAAAGTGAGCACTACCTACATTCCTCAAGGTCAAGCCAGGGCTGGCCTCATACAAATGAAACCCAACAGAAAATTTAAGGGACACCCATACATCAAAGGCACTGAGTCCAGGCCGTAACCGTTTGTAGATAGTAGAATAGTGGTATATTGTTGCTTCTGACTGACTGCTTGTCCAACATTTTTCTGAAGACTGACTAGTCCAGTTTGAATACGGCCAGACAGACTTCTTAGCGTTGCATGTATTATCTAGTGTTTAACTTTGTCACTATACGCCGTATGATGTGAAGGGAATACGATGTGTCCACCACCTTTTGTGTGTTGTCTATAACAGTGGGTTGGAGCAGAGGCTTTTGAAAAGTAATTATTACTTAGGCGTACACAGTAAAATGCATACAAGGTTGTGGTTGAGCGTTTTGGATCTGACTATTCGGTCATGCCTGTTGTGAGGTTACTGGCGTTGTGGTTAATACGCAAGTCTTACAAGCACGAAGGTCAGGGTGCAGACTCCGATCCGAACAAGGATATGCACTACATTTTGGGAACATTTATGACTCAGAACTCAGTAGAAGGTTGACGCACTTCTAAAGAAGACTTATTGAATTACTCGAAGAGGAGCGTTTCACTACCGTATTGAAGTTAACTTACAATGTCACCCAGAGGGAGCGATCACACAGAAGTTTCAAGATAAAGAACCAGGCATTTGCAAATTGATTGCAGAATTTTATTGAATGGCGATTAATCTCGTAGTCTTGGTGGCACACGAGTATTACTTAGACTGTAGAAGAATTGTTGACTTCAGATCAGTTTTGTCACGAACGGGTAATCTCAGGCTAACAAGTTGGAATGGTCATCACCACTACACTTAGATCATCAGAGCGTAAAGCACTGACCCCATGAGCAACCAGCTTGAAATTACAGATCATTTGGTGTTCTCCAAACATACATGAGTATTCTATGTAGTTAAGTTAGTTATTAAGGAAGACGTTACTGCCTTTTAGACGAAAGTTTAGAAATTATGGATCAACTGTGGAACTTGACCACGGTCCGACATCAAAGTAAGAAAAAGCGTTTGCCAGTAAGGTGCTCAGCAGGAATACACCACGAGGAGACGATAACCGGTAGATGTGGTGCTTATCAACCACACACGCTTGTTAATTCAGGGATAGCAACATTAGATTGTCAATGAGTCAAACTGAAGTAGCAAACCGGTATGTAAACAGCAAGTGACAAAATGGAAAATATAAGGAAACAGACTATGAACTTCAGAAATCATCCACAAAATCAAAAAGGCTATTAATCAGGTATTGAAAGAAAAATCCCCTATTACTTACCTCGTAACAAGAAACAGTGGGATTAAAAACCGATACACAACGGGGAGTGAGTAACGAAATGTTATTTCATTAGGACAGTTTCAGTTTTCGACGTAGGTTCCATGGTTTAAATTTTTTGACGTTTGGCTAAGTTGTCTCTTAAGTGATTGAAATCAATGAAGCTTTGCAGTGAATGTTGCAAGGAAGCGTTACCCTTCATATGCGATATTACTGTCATTTGCATATAGGTTTTTCGCTTGCAAGGTCTAAACACCTTTCTATAAAATGTTAAGGGATTTTGCCGTATCAAGCTGCATTCATTCTTTTCACTTACTTTAAGAGTTAGACTGATCTTAACCAGTCAAAGTTTATCTCATCGACTATCAGCGTATATCACACCGAATGGGAAATTGAACAAGCAAACAAGCAGTATGTTTTAAACTCGTAAGTCAAAGCGTCATATTTCCGAAGCTTTCACGAACCGTAGGATAACAAGCAACTGGGGCACACAGAAGATGTTGGAAATAAAAGAGGTGGATGCGTACACAAAGCTCGTCAACAAACGAAACGAACGACACTTAAGGTAAACAATTAGAGCAAGCCCTAGTATTAGATAGGATACACTGTAAACTGTCCGTTGAGTGAGAAAAATTTTGTGCTGTACACGACTAAGCTCGTTAAGTGGACTGTTTCATGACACCTAATGACGTGGATCATTTTACAGAAGATAAATTACTTTACCGGTCAATTCAATGTTGTCCAGATGGGATCATAGTCAGGCGGCTTATCGAGAATATTAAACCTGGTGTGTTAGACATTACCACTTCGCAGGCTTACTGTCAAATATTTATTCATGCACAAACACATCAACGCTTCTAAGTCACGAAGAAACCTTTTGACAATTTTCTTTATGAATAAATAATGGCAACAGGTGTCAACTTTTTCCGGTGAGCATTCTTTCGCGCCTACATTCTCGTTTGTCTGATACGGCGAAAATAAGAAATATCAGGGTAAACATGGATTACCTCTAGTGACTGTGAGTTTCCTGATTATTAATGTAACGCATCACACAGTGCAAAAATGTCAGTTGCTGACCGTTCACATCACACCTACACGAATATTACATCCAAATTCCGATCGACCACGTGCATATTCTTGGAGTTAGCTTCATAAATAATGCCACTAAATTTCATGTCTCAGCGTAAGTTCACTGGACCGCATTCATGTTTATCGCCAGCCACGGTCCATCACAAAGTGTTTTGTCCATCCAATTTCATCCATGCTGGATCGTCAATGCAAAACTATTCGTCAATCACTTATCCTATAAAAACGCTTTTATCCACAGAGGCCAACTGTCTCTATTTTGCAACATCCAACCAATTTACAACAAGGGATTAACTATCCAAAAGTCCTCTTTTAACCACTTAGACAGACAAATTCATGCCACGTTGATTGCAAAGTACAGTACCTTTCAGATTACGATTATTGTCCTAGTTTTCTTTTTAACCTATATAAGATATAAGCTTATTTTCAGTCAGTTCTTTACATCAAACTACATTGAAGATATTGCTTTATGAGCCCACATTGAATAGTTATTCACATTTTTTTCCTTTACAGAATGGACTAAGAACAAAAGCCAGCCGGTCTAACGTACATTGATTGCGACGCAACATGAACAAGTGCGTTAATGTTTACTTCCTAGTTGGAAAAACAGCAACCAGTCCACGAGTGACAGCAATCGATTTGTGACAAAGTAGATGAAAAAATACCTCACTTATCAACAACTTTCTTAACGTTTATACGTAAGTTTAGGTCCCTGAATATCTCTACTAGATCATTCTGTAAAAATATCACTTACAACATTCAGCCACAGATTAGTTTGGTCACTTTGTAAGAATAATGCTTTCACAAAAATTAAGGGACAAAACCCTCATAAGTCGCATTTCAAGCCATTTTCGACCCCGTGTAGTCCACACACACTCTTTCTCTCTGTCAGCACGCATAGACATTCCCAATGACTGTGACATCATCATCATTAACATCAGTATCATGGACAGTAGTACATCAATGATTCCCACTTATCCTTAACTGCCACATAACCATAAAGAAAACAACAGACGCGGGCTAGGAAGAAGAAAAAAGGGAAGAGACTTAACCGAAAATATCTATGCCCATATGCAAACACTTAACATAAAGTTGCCTGCAACTTGAAAAAAACAACCGAGCTGTAAGTGAAAGCAATGCGTCGTCCACATGACAGCTTCCTTACGGCTTTTAGTGCCCCGCGTCATTAAGTGCACCCACGTCACAGACAACTCGGCCAAACAACGACAACATTCACACCACCGAACCCGATCGGCCGCCCTCTCACCTAAAATCTACAGCCAACGAACCTGTGAGACGCGAGGGTCCCAACCCGGGAGACGAGCTAGACCTACAGTGGCAAACCTCTTTGTGAACGATTTCACTTGTCTACGCCAGGTCATCATCTGTCCACCTCGCATCTTACGCCAGTCGGCCGCAGCGTCGGAAAAGAGTGTTCGATGTGGCAGACGACTAGCCCGCATCCTTAATAAGTAACCCAACCATCCAAATCTATGCAAAATGTTAGGGGTGAACAAAAGAACTTGTTTAACAATCAGTGTCAGACACCCGCTCCCTAACCTCTTCGGTGGTTACCCATCGGTCTCATCCGATGCCAGCGGTCGAACGCAGACATCGATGATCGAATACCTGGAGACGGTTCACGTCTTCTACCATTAACGGTCATGTTTCGCTACCGTAAAGTAACATAGCCCCGAATCCTCAGAGAGATACCACTCAGTCGCCAGCGGTGTTCGAGATGAGCGAATATCGTCCTAAACCAAGAGATGGGCACTTCTAATGCATTCCTTACTTTTCCCTCGACGATACGGATATAGCCTACCAAGTATAAAAACTGTTAAACAGCCTCCACAACTTCATCGTGCAACGTTAAATCCACGTAATCACAGCATCCATGCAGAAGCGTTTTGCAATTTGAGGCTGTAAATTGTATCCCGAAGTATACCGCAGTACGCCAAGTCGCGTCTAGCACATTTTGTCAAACAACGACACCTTGTCGTCAGCATAATCAAGATCAGTCAGAATTCCGCCAGAGAAGAGATCCACGCCGGCATCTTGTGAGTGTCATAGACAGCCCTCCATTATTTCGTCCATGACGAAATTAAACAAAAACGGTGAAATTAGACAGCTTTAATGTATACCACTCCTAATGCTGAAACTGTTGTACAGTTCATCGTGAAACCTAACCTGAGCTGAAGTATGAGAACAAAACGCCCATAATGTGTTCACATACTTGGTTGGTACATCTCCGTGTCTAAGCGACTCTAAAAGTATCGATTGATCCACCGGATCGAACGCGCAGTTAATGTCGAGAAATACGAAAATTGTTGGCCAGTGGTTCACATGACGCTGCTCTGGAATTTGACGAAGAGTAAAATTGTGATCTATACAACCCCGCCCAGGGAGAAACGCTGCTTGTTCTTCCATAGTGTTTGCTCCCGAGCTACAGTGAGTCGACGAAGTATAATGGATGCCAGAACCATAGTAATGGCTGAGGTCAAACTAATTCCCCGATGGTCTTTGCATGAACCCAGTGATGCCTTTCTTAAATATGAGAACTTTTGTCGAGTGACCCAGCACACAGAGATGGTCTCCGTCATCCACACAGGTGGAAACAGTCGAGTCAAAAATAAAACTAACACCTCTTCAGCTTCTTTGGAAAGTGCCGGAGTGAGATCACCTGGGCCATCAGTCCTACTACGTTTGAGAGCAGAAATGCAACTGCAGATCCAAGCATTAGTAGGTGATGCTATATTACAGGTTTGTGTTGGTCACGCAGGAAAAGCAGGAGGCCAGCTAACTTGACGCTCAAAGTGTTCCGCCCAGCGTTCTAACCTTTTAGACTTATTGTGGACGAGTAATCTGTCTGCTTTGTTGATATTTCCACTCGTACAGTCGATTGGAACCGGTAGCACGATTAAGCTTGAAGAGTCCGTCAGTATTCTCTGAAGCAAAGGCGATCTCCATTTCCCTAACTTTTGCCATCAAACAAGCCATACGATCGGCAATCAGGCAATACGTTAGATTCTATTACACTTATTACATGAACTTTCGAGAGGAATGTTGGGTATAGCATCCAACAGCTCCAGAGGTTTTTTTGAAATCTAATGGCTGTGTCACTGCCGAATAATTTTTCACCATATGTTAGACAAAGATTCTGCGGCTTTTATCTGAACCCTATGTGTAACCGTATTTTACGCGCTTATCTCCAAGTATTCTCCGTTTAGCATCCTTCTAAAGCATATCAATCACAATTTTGAAACCTGTAGGTTGCATATAACCAATTTGTTTTTATTGTGAACTGTCAACTGCCCAAGTGTATGCCAACTTGTTTCTAGTGTTTCCAGTTACTTCTAATCCCACAGCAAATAACTTTGCCGTGAAGACGGAAGCAAATGTTTTTTATGCAGCTGACGAGTCGAAAAAATGGCTGCATATTTACCACTTAAGACATGTGAAAGAATTGTCGACTTGACTTGAATCAAGAATAGCGCGATATTAATTGTCTCATTGGGATATTATCGAGTATCAAGGTGGTGTCAACCCAGTGTTCTGCTTTGCCCGCTATAAACGAAATTGTATCCTGCTAATTCACTCTTCCGGTTGGCACGGGATAAACTAACAATTGACCAGTAAACCGACTTGTTCGCCAGCCCATCTTACATAACGGTGGGTGTTTTTATATATTGTGCTGTCGTGTGAATTTACATCGAACTGTTGTGTTCGAAGACTCAGAGATGAACTTCACGACAATCACACCATTGTATTTCGATTGACAACGGGAACTTTTGGCGGGCAACGTGCGAAACAGATCGAATTGTAAAAATTTATTAAAGGTGCAAACTGAGCAAGTAGAATGAAGACTGAAACACAACTAAGAAGAAAGGCACGAGAAACTCCATTGCGGGTGGAAACATGATAGCTATAACAACCGAACCAAAGTATACTCTCCTCAAAAGTTCACCCCCGTGCATAAGACAATGTAGTCCAATTTGTCCTAGCTGTATACGCTTCTGTTTCGGAATAGCTGTACTGATTTGATTTGACTCGCGTGA
>JTDE01005522.1:14215-45327 GCA_014338405.1 Paragonimus skrjabini miyazakii
CCGCTACATCAACGTTGTGAACCTCATGCACAACGTTGATGTAGCGGTTGCTTCAAATTCAACTTGTGCGCACTAACTGGTTCCGATCGCGCGTTACAATGTCAGCAACAGTGAACTAGAAGTCCTTGGGTAGTCAGTCTACCGAGCTGACTTCAATCGAAGGAGAATGGGGGGAGCTCCACGATTTTCCTTCAGCAGTATCTCTCGACATCCAGTTATCGGTGAATTTCAGTCCTCTGGTAAATGTTACGCTGTGTGGCTCCGACCAGCATTGCGTGACCAAGACTTAATCCCAGCGGGGGTTATCTGTCGTTCTTCTTCATCGGACGATGACGTTCTTGTACACCTCAAGGATAACAACGTTTCACTTATCAACTTATTATGAGTGACTTTAGTGCACCCAACATAAACTAGGTATCAGTTTATCACCAGGACTGTGGAAGTGGATCCTCGACTTCCTTATCGACACTGATGCGACGAAGTGTGTGAACACAGCATGTCAACGCTCCAATGCGGCCTGGTTAGATTCCCTCTTTGCTCGACCTAGTCATCACTAATGAGAGACACCTGGTAGACAAAGTGATCATCAAACCACCACTTGGACACAGTGACCACTTTATGTTTATCTTTGATTTGCTGCTGGTTACAACAGCCATAGAAAAAGTCCATCGTTCGTAATTCTAATCGGGCTAATTTTAACGGCCTGAAAAACTATCTAAGATCAAGTATTGTTTTACTATGGTTCCGTGGACCAGAACTACCATGTACTTCAAAGCGCAATTGAGAAAGCGGACGACTTAGTTGTACCGCACAAACTGTGCACTTTTTCTTATCGGCCACTCCTTCTGCGCAGAATACGTCGTCTACTCGATGACCGTTCCTACTTATTCTCGAAGCATAGACTAACGGGGGACTCGGGGGATCTATGTGCGTTCCACGTTGTTCTAAATGCATGCGGACGGCCAGTCCTTGAACGCATCAGAAACATACAGGAGAAGATCCTCTTCGGCTCATTCTTTGCGACTGCTTGACGTGGAGACTTCATCTGACTCTCTAGTAGTGGCTGAGTTCTTTAAAGAGTACTACTCGGTTGTACCGCCGAATTGGCCCCCTATCCCACGGTAACAGAACTTCTAGTAACCAATCGATACTACTGAGTTTTCTGTGTTAGACGTTAAAGGCCTTCTATCCAACGTTAATGCATACTTTGCAATGAGTCCTGACAAGATCCATCCCAGAATCATCAAATTAGTTGCAGGTCCGGCAGAACCCCTTTATAGATCGTTCAAACAGATACTCCGGATTGGCATTCACCCTGGTGCATAGAAAGAGGCGACGACCAGACCCTTCTTCAAACGGATGATCAACACTCTCCGGCTAGCTATCGTCCACTCAACTTTACTAGCAAGATATTGGAGCGCTTATTCAAGCGCGCCATCCTCAGCCACTTCTTAATAAACTATCTTTTAACCTTTACACTGTATGGCTTTCTTCCTAACCAGTCATGCATAACAAATATGCCTGTGTTCATGGATGGTCTGAGATGAGACCAAAGACAATGATATTCAAGGTGAAGTTCTTTGCTGGATTGCCTCTTCTTGGTAATAGAATCTCCAGAACTAAGACTGGATCAGATCTTTCGTCTCCTCTCTCCAATTTCTGCGGCGGTTCCTCAAGTCTCAGTCATTGGTCCTTTTTTGTTTCTTATTTATATCAACGACCTTCCAGAAAATATTTCCAGCAATGCCATTCTATACGCCGATGACTTAAAAAACCTGGAACGCCACTGATCCCAGTGCACTACAGATTGATCCTGACGCGTTTAAGCGTTGATCGAACGATTGGAGTCTCTCACCAAATGACAATAAATGCGTACATATGTCACTCGATGGAGATTCTGACAATGCTCTCGTGATTCATAGTGCGCTCAACACAGTAGACATCACGAAGGTCGGTCTGGAGAAAGATCTGAACAGCTGGCTGTCGTCTAACTTATTCTTGGCGTATCACCACGAGATGGCGGCAAGAATGGGATTTGCCGCTGTTGGGATGATAAGGCGCACTTTTTTCCCGCATAGACAAAAAAGCGTTTCAAACGTTTTACGGGGTTTATATAGGAGCGCCCCTCGAGTATGCTAATTAGGTCGTGTATACCAGCCTGAAGAAAGATATGCTCACCATCGAGTGTGTCCAACGCGCGGCCGCCAAACTGGTGACGGGCTTAAGAACTGTCGTGCACGAGTCTTGACTTGAAAATTTTGATTTGTTTCCACTTCAGTTTCGACGACTCTGCGGTCGTTTGATTCTCACACACTTCTTTGGAGTAAGTTTCGTTGAAGCTTTTGTCGTAGCGAATGATGACTGCCGACGAGAACATAACAGGAGGCTTTTCAAGCTTCGTTTTCTGGGGTCATTAGTAGTGCCTCTGGAGATTGCCTTAAAGCATTGCTTGATTTTCATCCGCTTGAAACATCATTATGCAGGCAATCTTACTCTGTTCTTGGTATTTACTGTAATCTCCGGAAGCGGTGTCACACCCTATTTTCAAGGAATGCTTTTCAGATCAACAGACTTTTGCTCGACACTGAATAAGCAGACCCGATTGGATTCGTGTAACTTGAGCTTCTACCTTGAACTCGTGTACTAATCGCTAAATCGCCGAGAGCTCTTTCCCGTTGACTTGAAGTACAGCCATACTGCGCTCGACGTTACATCTATCTTGGGTTTAAGCGGTTCTCAGAGAACATCTTATGCTCTTCTCTAATATTATTATGAATAATTTTCAAGAGTAATTTAAAATAATTGTGAATTCTCAACCTTTTGAGTGGGTCCCTTAAGTTCTGTGTTTGATGACTCCTGAGAAAATAACTGCTGTCTACGAAGTATCTTGGTGTGTTCCTTTAGACCTTTTTGCGTTGATCTCCTCGGCTGCTCTGCCGTAGAATCCTGCGCTTAATAATAGGTATTTGTATATTCTATCACCCCGGAATCATCAAAACTTAAGCGAATAAAGATCAAGCATTTCAAGTTTGACTAGTAAGGGGAATGCCGCACGCCAATGACTATTTTGTGGGTTATTCGCTGAACACGTTCTGTATTATAACGCACACGGCTTGATTGGCACACGCAGGCAGTGGTCTCATACAAACCACTTGGAACTTTTGAAATGTCTGTCCGTCTATGCAGGGAAGTGCTTTTCCACCATCGCAAGAGTTTGAAATCTCTTTTCAGCGGCCATCTGGTGGTGATGACAACGGGGTATTCCAAACGACGGCCAGGGCCCCAGATATTCAATCAGTCAACTGTCACCATATCTATTGCTTTGTGTATCACCAACAGATTCCGGGAGTATCCTCCGAGCGACATATGGGCACACGTGCTGCCGTTTAAAGGGGGACTGCCTTTGTCCGGCCAGCACTTAATACGGTCAGGGTCAATCTGCACTGCAATTGGATCACAAGCATTCCAGACTTTTGAATCATCAGCATGACGGAGTGCGTTGTTAGTAATGAGTTTAGAAAGGTCATTGATGCATATCAGAAGCAATAGCCGATCAAGTACGGATATCGAGGAGAGAGAAGGTAGGTCCGGTTTAGTCCTTCCTTTGGAAGTTCTGCTGCTATGGATGGAGGCATTCCAGCACAGAACGTCTGCTTGGACATCAAATGTCTCTAGTTTGTGTATAACAGGACCATGTGGACGCTTTAGCAAAATCTTAGAGGATTGCATTGGAGATATGGCCATTTTCTATGACCTCTATCGGGCTTTTCGAGATGATTAGCATGTTGCTCATGCACGACCGGTCCGGGGAAATGTCGTGTTGAGTAGAGAAGTAATATTCACCGCCCATGTCAATTCTTTGCGTTCGAATTCAATTGAATCCGTTTATAGTAATTAGCGACAGGATCTCTTTTGTGTTTTGCCGTAATAACCCACAACGGCAATTATCGCAGAAGCACTGGCGGTCATTTTGCAGCAAAAACGAGCTCAGTTCGAGAAGGTGCAACTGAAGCCTAAGCAAACGTCTACTCAAAGTCAGATTATGCAGAACCTGGCTCCTGGCACCATTTTGGCAATCACCGTCGCTGATGCAATCGATTGGAAGCTCATTCTCAGGGTTCCGTTTGAACAATCCTTTGAGGTCTGTTTTGATATCTAGTACGGAAAACAGCTGCAGCTGGCCGCTACCGCCTATACTCAACGTGGCCGACGGATATTTTGCAAACTGTCCTGTGAAGTTCAAGCGCTATACAAACTCTATTCTGTCGGTAAATATTCGCGATGTCTCTTTCAGTGCCACAGTCAAGTGTCTCAGCCAAATATTTAACGTACAATCACTCCCTTTCAACGTCCGGTGTCAGTGCTTCCAGCTGGTTAAAAGTCAGCTCTTAGATTTTGTCACACACGCGTTAAAGGTCAATCGGTAATGTGAACTTTTTGAGATGTGACCACTGACCAATTCAAGATGCTGATTTCTGTCTGTGGCCTCTAGCCACCGGCAGATTCTGACGTGACTCACTCGCATCTTGAAAAAGATGAAACTCGATCGCCGCCACATGTCAGAAGCTGGCCAATCTCGGCAGCAATCTTAATCAATAATTGTCGAACTCTCCAACTTCCCTGAATGTTTCATCTTTTCGCTGTGATGATCCTACTGCTGACGGAGCGCGGTCAACCGACGAGGGGCCATCTTGTGTGGCAATGCGGAAATCGGCGTTATTTGCATTTTTGTCGATTTTGTATACGCAGGAGCCAGAAAACCAATCGTCCAGCTGACAGACAACTAATATCATAGCCAAGGTCAGAGTCCCGCGGTCAACGATTCCAGTAAACGACCCGTCTATCACACTCCGTCTTCTTTACATCTTTGGTCGATTCTGCTTCCAAGTTTAAGCACTCAATGCCAGTCGTTTGGTTAAAAGTGGACACCATCTTCGATATCAAAGTCGTTTCAGGGGGGACATAGAACATTTTGGGTCAACCCGCCGTGAGTCCGACTACCCAGGATGCCCAAAACGATTCAAGTGGCACTTTCAGTCTATCGGGTGAATTATTCCATAAAGTTTGATTATGCGACGTCTACTGTAAAGGCGGATGCTGCGCCACAAATCAGCTGGAGCTGAATTTTCTAAAGCTCTACCGGATCGTCGTGAGCAACCCGTTGAACAGGCCCCCCGGCCTCTGAGGCAATTGAGGACTAATCGATGATAACCCGTTGGCATCGGGTCTCTTCACCAGTTCTTCCGGCATCATCGAAAATCTTTACCGAAAGCACTCTACTATCTTTCAGGAGGGCTCAGAATACTGCAGCAAAAGGTGCGACCTAGGCCTTCTTTCAAACACAAGACCGAATTCTCGACGAGTCGCCCATTGTTGTTCGCAGCCCTGCCTCTGGAAGACAGATACCTCGATCGTCCACAGGAAGCTGGTGTCCTGAAACCAGCCAGTGACTCTGCATGCACTGCACCGATCATCTCTAGGAGCCTCATTACTGCTGTTGCTATGCACCAGTATCCTTCCTCTCTGCCCATTTATCTATTCACGAAGATGAACGGTGACAAGCGTTTCATGAAGCTGAACGTAACGGACGCCTACCCACAAATGAAAGTTGCAAGTGTTCCAAGGAGCTGCCTCCGTATCGGTGTCTTCTATTCAGCCTGAAAACTGCGCCGGCAGTCTTCCACCGACCCATAGATATGATGCTGACCGACATTGCAGGTGCGGCCGCTCATCTGGACGACGTCGTTGCAACCAAAGCCAGTGGAGCAGAGCTTATGGTACCCTTAGATCTGGTTCTTAGACCAAAAGCTGACTAGGGGTTTTGAATTCGTTAAGAAAAGTGCGACTTCTTCATGTACATTATCTATTACCTGGGCTATATCACTTATCGTTATGGCTGCTACCCATATACAAGCAACACCCAGGCTGTTGTTGATATACCATCACTGTCAGACTTGTCTACCTTACGATTATTCCGGGATCTTATCGGTCATTACGGCACGTTTATGTCCGCCATGTACCACGTTCGAACACCCGCGAACAGACCGCTGATGAGAAACCGATGATGAGGTTCACCTAATGCCAGAAGTCATTCGAGGAATCAAGACAATGATCATCTCCGACAACCTGCTGACTTATTCTGATCTCATTTCCCAAATCATGGTCACTTCGCACACCTCAAGCTATGGATTAACATCACTCATCACATTCCCCTACCCCACTCGTGCTGCTTTCTCTGTGTCGTCAGCAGAGAAGAACTATGGAATGATCGATAATTCAATGCTAATATTACCCATGGTTGTATTAGTATATGTGCGTGAGACTGTAACTTTGTGTGCACGCGATATATACCAAAGAACAGCGAAATACTAATGTGTAATTATAACTTTGCATGCCTATACCTTATATGGCAGTGCACAGAAAAATGGTGTAAAATAAAAGGACATGCCTTGGATTGTTCAGTTCATATGTATAGTGACGTCACATTTTTACTTCAGTAGTCCGCGGTATAATGTGAATGAGGCTGGACCCGCAAATTGCGTCAGAAACTAATTATCTCAAGGGTGCCCAAAGTAGCTACCGTGGACATCTGAAACAAAATGTTACCAATCGGTCACTGTTAAACACATGCAGCAATAGGCTTTGTAACGTCACGTAGGTTAATTGGCGGACAGAGACACTGGTTTTAATTTTATATGGATGAAATATCCATTTACAATGGACTAATCTCCAAATCCAGTTTAACCCCGCTTTTGGGGATACTATGGTGGGTTATTTTGGTTTAAGTTGACAATTTACTTGGCTGATTAATTTCATTAGCATGGTCCACTGTAGATCTTCATAACTGCCTTTCCATGATACCGACAGAAATGTGGACGGAAAGATTTGCATAGTATTCTCGAGGTTTACCTTTGACACTACAATAACCTTTGAGAAGTATGCGTAATTCACACTTACGGAATCTCAACCAATAGACTTGTGGTAGTGGTAAACTGCCATCCATGTCCTCTCTGTTTTCTTGTCGTATCGTATTCTAATTCGTGGGTTGTACACAGCCGGCCGTAGTTCAGAATATGCCACCAGAATGTTTGCTCAGTGTATCGGTATTTTTTGACAAAACAGACAACGATGGGAGTAGGTTAGCTGCCTGATGGCGCAAATCCAGGACGACATAATCCGCCGGCAACTTCGATATTATGTTGCCAGAAAACTGTCCCATTTCAAAGAGTTTCAAACGAAACTTTCGAAGCAATGGTTCAACACGCCATCCCATATGGTTTTCCAGAATGATTGTCATGATAACCTCTCCCACAATACGCAAGCATTACGTAATCCATGCAGGACATGTTCAGGTAATTCACCTTTGGATCGTGATGCAGAAGACAGAATGGGTCCGCGATAGTAGAATGTTTGTAAGCGTATGCTATTTGTAGCATGCAAGCCGGCTGTTTCTCCTCGGGTTGTCCGTTACACTTTCGGACCAACTTTGGGGCTATGTGGAGACACCAGGGGACAGGGTTCTTCCGAATTAGTGGTTCCAACAAGTTCTGAAAAGGGAAACAACAGGAACAAGCATGAGCCAAAGGTCCAGCAAGCCATGCACACGACTTGCACAAACGATCACTAAAACGGTGCCGACAACACGGCAGCACGCTCCGTCACCAATTCAAATTCAACTAGTGCGCGCTCGCTGGTTTCGACCGCACGTTACATATTGCACTGTTTTACTTTGCTGTCCAAAATAATCCATTAGCCCCCGAACAAACCATGGCAACCCTCGGCAACGAGGTCGACGGAGAAGATCAGGGACAAATTTATCAACCACTGTTTGCACGTCCTCTATTACCAGTTTCCAATGAGTGTCAAGACCTGGATAGTCTACATCATTGAGGCTGCTGGGGTCTGTGTTCCTTTGCAACAGAGTAAACGTTTTTCGCTGCGAAATTTGACCGACTCAGCACCGTTTTGCCTCCAGTAAACCTCTAGGATCCCGAAATCGGTGTTCTTCAGTGATGGAAAGTGATTTCAGTAGTCGGTGCTAGAAATTCTTGGAGTGAATACCAGGAATGACGAGTAAGTTCTCCGCTCCCCAGATGCACATAACCTATCGTACCACCATTAGGCGTTTGAAAAAATCTGAAGCATTTTCAATGTAGTTTATGTAGCAGGAAGGCAACCCGTTGTAAGAACCTGTCACCATTTGTGATTAATGCATCCTCTAAGCGCCATTTTGGGTTTCCATACACTCTTATCTGCTTCAGAGACGTAGCAAGTAAACGGTACGGTGTTACGTTTTTTCAGGTCTTATTACTATTGAACTGACACCATGTTCCTAAAAAGTGATACCACGCCAGATTTTAAAAAAATACTATTGACGAGTGTAGCTTGTGCTCACGTAGCTTCAGAAGAATCTAACAGACCCAGAGGAATTTTACTCTTCGCCATACACCTCTGTATCACTTGGCGTGTCATGTCTGTCCAAAGCACGTGTGGATCATTCCACCGGTATGATCTAGCGGTTTAACCTTCACTGCTGCTCGATACTTGTTTTTTAGACACTCGTCGTTTAGTTCTGAACTGATCGTTTTGTTCACTAGCGAAAGATTCCTGGACGAACAATGGAAAACAGCCACTTTCAACAAAGTTACGTCCATTGTGCTGGTGCTCCACAAGCGAACGGCAACCCTTTTAGTGGACAGATCATAACACCAAACCTGACTCTGTGATCTAGTCGAACAAGAATTGCTGTGATGTAGGGTTCCGTATGGTCTTATCTCTAACTTGATCGCAATGTTCGACTTCGTCGTCACTGGAACTCCCGACAAAGAGCCGTTCATCCATGTCATTGACAAGAAATAATCCCAAGTGTGTCACAACGTTACATCTTTTAAAATCGAGATGAATAGACATTGCGAAATCTGTTTTAGACTCAGGCTTGCTTTCGCCATGGTATTTTGTTGATCAACTTGGCGGAGAGAGTGAACACCAGAAGAGTCCATATTCGCCAGTTGTGTTATCTTGAGGGGCTGAAACTTAAAAGCTGGGGAAGAAGGTGTAGGTTATTCGACTGGTATTTCATATTAGGGATAACTTCAGAAGCCTCCCAATTATTTTTGCCGCGGAAGGGTGCTGACTTCAGGTTCAACAGCCTGCACTGAGGGACGAAAGCCAAAGGTTTCCTTGTAGGGCTCGCGAATCTGGCTCAATTGATAATAAAGTTTGTTTGGCTCGGAATCGCTGTGAGCATGACGCCGATGCCTGTTAATAGCCACTACTAAGCACATTGAATGTACTGAAAACTAAACCAGGCTCCTGAGCAATATCAGACAAGGCTCAATCGTACTTGATGACACGCCGATGGTCACAGTCAACCGCTGAGCCTCCAGAGTGCCTTGTCTGTAAGGGTACCTTCTCTAACTTTCTTTCCTCTTATTTTGAAGACAATAGTGTCAGTATAGAAAGCGTTCTGTTGAATGTACAGCAGATTGTGTCTCCCAAGGCAGATAGCAATACGTTATGAATCCATGAGTGCAAATGTTTTCCATCTGAGTGTTTCTAATTTGGCCCGCCCTGCGTAGTTGTAGTTGGTAGAATCAGAATCCTAGTTCATATATTTCTCAGAGTCTGTGTACTGCATACGCTTGATGACCACGTCGAGGCAGCGAAATGAATCCCGGTTTAACAGCAACGTTGAGATGGATTAGTTAGCGTGGTCGATTTGTTTGATATGTTCCAACAAATGAGCTGATTGGCAACCATTCAGATGGATGTTTGTTGGTACGAAATTAAAGTGAACATGACTTTAGTATTTGTATTCCAATATTACGTAGGAAGCACAGTAATTGAACAAGACCTGCATGCTGTCATGCAATGAACTAGGGGCAGCCAAGGTCATTTGACAAGCTTGTGCCCAAAATATTAATCATTCTGTTTGTTGCACTCGTCCAGCTGTTGTATGACAGGCAGATGTATTGTGAGTAGTATACCAATCACAGTGAAACTGTATGTTATACAACACTGCCCCCCCTTCTGAAGTTCCTTGGTTTCTCTGTATCTGTTGACGAATCCTCTCGTTTCGTTTCGCCGTCCCTCTTGATGGCGTATACTGGACCCCATCTGGAAGTTACCAAATACGGGTCATTTCATTCAGGCGGAAGTTTTCTTGATCCGTGTTCCGAGGATCTCGATACTTTACCCGTTCTCCTAGGTTAAACATTCTAGTTTTTCCGAGCCATGGCGTTGCGGATTGCTTCTTTGTGCGTGCCTGCGATGCTGTTAGATTTCGTTTGGCTCCTTCTTTTACGGAAACCAATTCTTTAGTGGAATCACCGCACTCTGGCCACATTCCAATGTCCTGATCCACCGGAAGTTGAGGATATCTACCGTACATCAATTGAAATGGAGATCTCTTCGTACTCGCCTGCACAGACGCCCGGTTGGCCAATAATACCAGTAGCAACGCAGACTCCCAATCGCCTCCTTTGGCTGATAGCCATTCTTTGACCGTTCGGCCGTTGTGTTCAGTTGAGTCATTTGGTTTCGGATGATATGGTGTCGTTCGGATGCGCTTGATTCCCAGTTGCTTCATGCGTGTTCGAAACTCCTTGCTTTCAAAGCTTTGTCCCTGACCTGTCAAGATCGCCTTTGGTACACCTTGGTTTACTACGACGTGTTTTATCACCATGTTTGTTCGAAAATACCCGTAGAAGTCATGAGAATGACAACGTAGCGAACAAGACTTGCTTTCTGTGTTTGATCATCATGCTCATTATAACACAATAAGTATGAAAACAGTAGCTGATGTGAGTCAGAAAAATATTCAATAGAGGTTATGGAAAGCGTGTTTGTTTTCAGTCGCACAATCACCATTCCAAATCGTGGGCTTCATTGATTGTGGGCCAGGGTAGATTAAGTGTTCGCAGGAACTTCTTCTGAGCACAGAGGTCAGGGTTGCATAATCGGATACTAATGGCCCCGGCAACGGTCAACATTTGGAATCTCACCATTTTTGATCCATTCCTCGGCACTCGATGGACAATCTGAAAAGCGTTCTTCTTACTAGCAGAATGGTTAAAATTGGTCAAATAAGCAACAATCGCGCTTGAGACCGTTCTAACCTCACCACTGTTCAACCAAACAGGGTGATGTTCACGCACTGTGTAGTACGACCAATGTATGATGCTTGACACGAGTAAACAACTGAGTACACATAACAGCTGGTTGTAGAACATGGAAGTTTGTCTTTGGATTACGTTATGATAACGGATGTTGAACGGAACCTCACGCACAGTTGAGCAGCAAGGTCAGTTGCTTCGATTGACTTTTTGAGCTTTCCTGAAATGACTTCGGTCCTGGGATCACCCTTGAAAGGAAGACTGATAAACGCAAGTTTCTTGTTCACAGAAGGTGACTTACGTTTCTACTATACCGCCTACATCGCCTTTTGAATGAAACGCATTGGGTAGCCATTTTGTATGAACACCTCATGTAGAAAGTCTTGCTTAGCTTGTTAAGTGTCAGGGGTGCAGATCCTTAACGTCCTACCTGCCAGACATCGTATGAGGTTTCGCTTTTGATTTAACGGAACGAAACTGTCAAAGTGAATGTACTGGTCACTCCAAGTTGGTTTTCTGTACACATTCCGTTGGATTGAACTATCCTCTCTTCTTACTATGGCAACATCCAGGAAAATTATCTGACCACTGTTGTCTGACTTCTGGGTGAGGTGAATATTACTATGGACTGCATTATAAACTGCAATATCTCTGTTCATATTAGTATTCTCGTTGACGATGCAAAAAATATCATCGACATAGCGTTTGTAAAGTGCAAGTTGTTTGATGACCGCACTCAATTGGTTAGTCTCCAGTTGGCTCATGAAAACGTCAGCTAACAAGGGACCTAAAGGCGAGTCCATTGCCACTCCATTTTTCTGTCGGTAGATTGCATTGATGAACAAAAACTGAACATTAGTAGTACAAAGCACCAACAATTCTCCCAGTCCATCTTTTGGGATGCCCACTTGTTTGTTATTACGTTCGATGTAATCGCATAAATAGTCAGTTTTCTCTTGCAGAGGCACGTTCGTAAATAGTGAGATAACATCGAATGAGACCATTCTTCGATTGTTCAAGTTCAGGTTTTGGACTGCGTCAATGAAATGAAACAGGCCACGAAGACGGTGTTTCGCCAGTTCCAACCTGATGAGTTCAGATAGACTGGCAAGCCATGTGGACAGAGCGTGATAAAGCAAATTGCACACATCTAAAGTGGGTTTCAAAGGCCAACCTGCTTTGTGCACTTTAGACAGACCGTATAACCTAGGGATTACGGTTACAGTGGGACGGATGCCCCCTCCGGTGGCTTAATCAATTATTCCCTTCTGTTTCATTCCACGCAACAATTTAGATATGACCTTTTTCTGTAGCTGGTATTTCGTCTTTCTCCGTACTCATCTCCATGAATTTTGAACCATCAGTTAGTATATCATTCATTTTGGTAACGTAATCAATCCCGTTCATTAAGACGACTCCTGTTCTTTTATCCGGTTTGGAAAGCAATATACGTTCGTTCTTTTGTAGACACTTCAGTGCACCTAAATGCTGCTTCGTCAACAGCTGTTTTACTTGCGGAGTGTAGCTAAGGTACTGATAGCCCGAGTTCACCAACGCTGATTTAAGTTTTCCTTTGCTCAAGGATGATGATAAAGTTAGGGCAGCTAACCGATCGTACACGTTTTTAAACTGAACTTCAAAATCAAGTTGGCTATTCTTATGACGTGGAGAACAAAAATTAGGTTTTCATGGCAGTGCCTCAAGCAAAATTCTGTTCAACTTCAAGATGGAAAGGTTATGAACATACCGGTCGGGATTATTCGGAAATTTGGCGCACGGTTTCACTGGGTTCAGCTGATTGGAAAGGTTGACCATTCTGATGTCCATTCGCTTGGTTACAATACTGCCAGCATACATCCCGAAATTTAAACGACCATCTTCCGACAACTCATCCAATACGCCTTCGCACTGAGCTAACTTCTGCTCCATCTCTCTGACATTTTCCACTGCGATATCCCTCCCACTGTTGGCATGACGACTGAGTGCAACGGCTGTTGGATTGATACGATTGCGTCTCAAGATTCTCCAGTATTGTTTCGGACTCTGGCTACAGTCGGGATGCAATCATTTCCAGCTCTTCATATTCAGTTTTTGTTGGGATCCTCACGCATTTATCAGAGCTTCAATCACTTTACGGAGGACCTTGTCCTGACGTTGTAAACGCGTTAGTGTTTGTGTGTCCTGTTCCATTACTAAGCTGTTGACTCCAGAGGTCACTTTGGGGAGTTCGTCGTCTGTCTGCGGTAGAGAAAGAAAACCGGCTACGCAATTGTTCGAACCAGGCACATGATTGATCGTG
This sequence comes from Paragonimus skrjabini miyazakii, assembly GCA_014338405.1. Taxonomy (NCBI): domain Eukaryota; kingdom Metazoa; phylum Platyhelminthes; class Trematoda; order Plagiorchiida; family Troglotrematidae; genus Paragonimus; species Paragonimus skrjabini miyazakii. Next base: position 27,629 of record JTDE01005522.1, read on the forward strand.
AAGTCATTACCATGAACGCAATGCTCATCGGGCCAATTTTTCTCTCGGGTCCTTCGCAATGCTGATCCACTGTAGGGGTTTGTGATTCGTCTCCACGTGGAACTGTTGACCTAACAGGTACTGCCTCCAGTTGTCCAGTGCCTAAACGACTGCCGAACATTCCTTTTCAGTGGTGAGAAACTTCTACTCCGTTGGGGTCAGGACTCTGCTGACGTACTCGATCACTCCTTCCCTCTGTTTGAGTACCGCCCTAATGCCACGGTCACTGGCACCTGCTGCAAAAATGAACGTTTCTCTTGCATTCGGAAGTTTCAGCGTCAGCTGCTGCTCTTTCATCGCTTGTTGTACTCGCGTGAACGCCCTCTGGGCATCGTCGGTCTAATCAACTTTCTTGTCTTTTTGAAGAAGTTCGTACAATGGTAATGTAATGGAGTGAAAATTTTTCACGAACCGACTCTAGTAACCTGCTCGACCCAAAAACTGTCTCAGCGTTCGTTTAGAATTTGGAGCCACGGCCTCTCTAATTGTCTATATTTTCTCTGGCAGAGGCCTGATTTTACCTTGATCCAACTTGTGTCTCAGTAGCCCCACCGATGATCGTCCTAGTTGTGACTTATCGGCATTAATCCAGAGTCTTGCGTTCTCAATGCGATTTACGATGGCATGTATCTGGGCAGCATGCTTCAATTCCGTGTTGCTGTATATAACGTTAACATCTCCATACACCGCCACATTATCCAGTCGTTTTACCAGCTGGACCATCAAGCGTCGGAATGTGAACGGTGCCCTGAATACGCTAAACGGCATGCTCTTGAAGTGGTACTGGTTTTCCCACGATCCGTAGATCTGTGTGGTACCTGCCGTATCCGGAACGTAAGTCCAATACTGTGTTGCAGCTTGTTAGAAAATATAAGTGACGGACGTTACTGATACGACTGTGTTCTGTGTTATCCCATTCAGCCGTCTAGTATCCACACAAAAGCGGTACTACCGGTTGGGTATGTTTAGAAGAAGAATAGGTGAGTTGTATGCACTTGTGGCTTCTTCGATAACATCCTCCTTTAACATGTCCTGTATTTGCTCTTATAATTCCTCCCCAAGATGAACCGGCATCCTTCGGGGTCCGTGAGGTCGAAATGTTCCAATTTTTGTTACTTCCTGTGCAATCCAGTTGCAGAATCCGTATGGATCATCGTTGTTTGTGAGTACTTCCGCATATTTCTCGACCGTGGACTGGAGCAGGGGGCTGTGCAAATGGGGGTTTCAGCTGTGCGTACTTCGTTGACGCTATCCTGTCGCTGCCCTGTGAGTGTCAGGGAGCCATACCTGGTTGACAACCTTTTGAGCCTTACGTCAATCACGGCATCCGTAGCAGCGAAAAACTCGGCTCCAAGGATCATCTGCCTGGTTTCTTGGGACAGAATGAAACGGTGCTTTATGATATGGCCGCCGATATGTACCCCACATTCTTTCAGACCATTGACCAGTAGAGTATGACTTCCTACCGTCCTGATAATCATCACTGTCGGTTCTACGTTTTGCTTTTTCTGCTCGAGCAAACAACGAAATAGCCGTCCCTTTATCGACCAGACACTGTTCTATCTCTCCGTCAACTTCAAACTTTGCATGTACGGCCTCATTCTTAATTGCTCCTGCTACTAGTTGACCCGCCCAATAAGAGGAACAATCATGAAACAATTTATTTTTAGACCTCTTGAACCGCCGGATTAGGTAATCCTTCTTCCAGTGTCCTGTTTTTTTACAGATGAAACAGCTTCACAGTCAATCGTTCATTCGTGATGCTGTTCTGAAGGCAGCTACATCCGCTGCGAGTTGCTCCATTGTCTTCTGCATTTCTTCCAGTGTCTTCTTATCCGTATTGCCGTTTGCATCCACTGAGGCCACGGACATTACTACCAGCTTTCGCGTCACCTTTGCAAGTTCATCAAGATCCACTGGCCGGGAGACATGGGCAGTACAGACTTGGCCGCGAGCTGCCATCGGGAGGCCTTCGATAAACTGCTTCGTTAACAACCACGGTCTTGGTTTTTGATCCAACATTGGTAGTGCCTTATCCAACAAACCTTGCAGAGTAGCAGCGAGCACGGTCGGATCCGCTCATCCTCGAAGCCTGACCGCCTAGAACCACCGGTCGGCCGGGCTGTCAAACACAGCCACCAGCGCCTCCTTCGCGGCGGCCCACTCCCTCTTCACAGGGCATCTTCTCGCTGCGTCCAGCACCGCCTTCGCCCTGCCCTTCACCAGCGTCCTCATGGTAGTCAACTTCCCACGGTCGGTCTTGACTTCGAGCACTTCGGTTACGTCCACGAAGTCCTACAGGACGTTCGAACGTCTCCATCTTCGAACAGCTGTGGCCAAGGTAACCTCGTCCTAGCGTTCGTCACGACATCAGTTGTTGTGATCACAAAATACGCTTGGCCTGCGAATTCGTTCATTGTGCAAACTCCCGTACAGGTCATGCAAAATTAACCACAAATGCGTGCATTCATTTGCCTGGCAGAGGTGCAGTCACATACATTGGGTGATAGTACGTTGTCGCTCGCCCTGGTGGAACTTCTCTCGCAACGCGGTCACACTAATCCGATGGTTTCTTCTTGTCCGTCGTCTTCTGGGCGTTCGGAGCTTGCCTTTTTGTTCCTGAATGTCGCCTGAGAGTAATATACTACTTGTGAGTATTATACTACTCACAACAAAATTGCCTGTCATGTAACAATACCAGTCTTTTATTAAGAGAGTCCAGGGCCTTCCGTTACCCAAAGATGCTTAGCCAGGGTGAAATTCAGGGGACGGCCAAGGAAACCGCGGATGGAATTAAGGCGCAAAGCAATGAGGGAGTAACTTGACTCCTTTGCTACATCTTTCCGAGGCTGAAGGCGTGTGTAGTAGAAACCGTTGCTGGTACACAAGATGCTTAGAGAAAAAATGCACTGGGTGTTTTTTGTGGAGCCCCTTCCCGAGGGTGAACATAGAGGGCGCGGATGTCAGGTGGCTCTGAAAAGATAGACCACACAGAGGACGCGTGTAACCTGCCGTCCCTCTCGTATGGTAAATGACTGGTTGTGATATTTTTCTGCGTTCTGCGTTGAACAGGTAATCGAAATACTTTTTTGGGAATGAAACTGTAACCACACTGGAATCGACTGCGGCCTTAGAGCAGCTGTTGATTTAATAAGAATATACGCTTCCCCTTTAACCTCGATTCTGAAGTCGTCTTAAACTACTGCGGTTGACTCGAGGGTCCAGCCATATGGAGTTCAACGAGTACTTAACGTCTATGCCTCAGCCTGATTCTTTTCTTGATGGCCGGTGACGGAATTATGGAAGTGTCTGCGTCCAGAATGGCAAAGGAGTCTAATAAGGGCTGGATTTCTGTCGACCCTCTGTTCGGATAACGTGGGTGCGACCGGCTTTGCTGAGGTCTTCATGCTTTTCCATTTACTTGGATGTCATTTCGCACCTATTCATAACGAGCACTCATAGTAGCATTTGTCCAGTTGCTGTTTAGCGTGTTCGGTGGGTTGTTGACGAAAATATTAATCTTGGCTTCAGAGTATTCTGTACCTGACGGTAAGGAGACATTGAGCCCAGGACAACAAACCTAAGTCCAAAGCAGGAGCGGTATCTGATTTGTAACTGCAGAAATCTGATCAAACGAATCTAAAGGCAAGCAGACGATCTACGGAGAAAGCGGTGTCAAAAAAGGATTCAGAATTTACCGACATGCTACTAGCAGAGCTTCGCGGACAGTCCAGTTTCCGGTTGAGTGTACGATCCCTGAAATAAACACTTCCAGTTCAGCTAAAAAGATGTTTACGTAATACTTTGGAAACTCGAAAATCATGGAGAGGAGCAACAATTCACCCGAACTCTTCACCAATCTAGTGCCTACATACTCAGTTCATGGAGCCTTTTTTTGTAGAACCTTTGTAGATTTCGAGACAGACTACGAGGCACTTTGATGAACGCCCTCAAACTAAACCGGATATCTATGAAGCTATGGGGGCCGAATCGCGTTGTCATTCGGAATGTGAAGTCGAAGGAGGTTGTTATGAAGAAGTGTACATCCTGTGGAGTAAAAATTGCGAGGAGTTGCCTAAGGAGATACAAGGTCCCGCTAGCTCAACGATAAATTCTGCGTTCGGTGAACTAATAGGTTTACTGAAAGCAAAAGCCGTCAAGTCTGTCATTGCGTATACGAGCTGGCGGGTGGCGTCATTAAAATGATAGGGGGTGCTGTAAGTTTGCCAAATATACACCACACTGCTTGTCTTGTGGAAGAGATTTGAAAGAAGAGCAGAACCCCCGGGAACATTTGCATACCCAAGATTCACAGCAATAACATATAATAATTGGGAGAAACAGCAAGGGCGTTGTAATGTTTATATGGTTGGAGGAGTGGAGCGGTTCAATAATCAAGCTTCAAAAAGCTCTATCGTCGTCTCAGTGGGAATCAACAAGGAAGGAGTTGACGCCAGCGGTAAAAGTGCATTCGCTGAAGTAGACTGCTATCGACAACGAAGGTGTTTGAGTTATCGGTTAACAGGTTGTGAGCTATTCGCTCGAAGGCTTTAACAAAGTCCAGATGGGCAACCTTCACGGTAGTGGGTAATAAAAGGAACTTTCCCCGCAGGCAAATTGTTAGAAGCAGTATCATATACAGAAGCTGCCGGCAGAGTGGATACGCTATCAACCACAGTGATTTTTCTGTTGTTAGTGGGAGATTACTGCTACCACCAAAGAAGTTGAGTTAACCACTTTCGAAGCCATCAGAACAGAGCCCTGTCTGAGCGATCTAATAAGCGGCGTGCTCAAAGGATTGGTGACCTTTTCTACACCTACAAGCCAGACCAAAGAAATTCCACCCGGCCCAAGAGAGGTTTCTATTCAGATTACACATCGTAACCAGTGCAACTATTAGGAACGTGCCTGCCGTGCGTGTTTTCTGAAATGACGACGGTTTGTATGGTGCTGGACGATATGAAGAATAGTGTGAAGACGTCATGGTAGCAGTCAGTCAGCACATCAGCAGGGTCAGCGTCGGTAATGACAGGTCCTGACAAACCCATCAGCTAGGAAGCACCCGCCTTCGATGTACAAGTGGAAGACACGAAATTGCGTATGCTTTTAGGATTGGCGACGAATCCACTTGTAAACTGCTGTTGATAGTCGGAATGGTTTTCTCGAATGAGACCCATGCGTCCTTCTTGAATGCAAGCGAGGGCTTTTGGTAGGGTTCAATCACAGTTAGTTTGAAGATCAGGCAAGCCGTATGCTTACTATGGATAAATTTGATCGTGCGGCAGTAAAACTGACATGGAACCTTGCGCAGTTTAGTCACAGCTTGGGGTATGTTAAATCCAACACGTGCGTTGACGGAATCAGTAGGCTTCACCCACGAATAACCAATACAATGGGATAGCTCAGGGCTTTCCCAAGTCGAAGACAACAGGTTAGACCTGAAATATTCTGCAGCCGTTTGCCCAAAGTCTCCTTAAATAATGGTAGCAAAAAGACCGGGTTCAATGCATCCAATAATGTTGAGTATAGGGACAGCGTGGCTACTTGATCCTAGATGGACTGTTTCTTCGAGGTTGTCAGTTGTCAACTTCTCATTGGTAGGGGCGTAGTCCAGGTAAGTTGGGGCTTGACTTAGTCGTCATCATCTGTAATCATGAATGTGTTCCGTTGGGCCCAAGAGAATTACTGAGCCAAGGTGATTCTCGGCTAGTGAATCACCAAAGAAATTGATTTCAGGTAAGTCAAATCCACTCATCACAAAGGTATTGGAATAGCTCTTTGGTGTCATCCTTTCCGGCGGGGTGGCGATAAGTTCATTTCAAAGGTCAGAGGAAAATAAAAGACACTAACTAGCCGATTGTCCCAGTTAGTTTTATGGGGCACTTGATGGATCACGGCACTGCAGACAATATAAGATCGGTAAACTAGATGGCACTGAGCGCAGTGTTAGCGTGGCGAATTGCATCGCCAGTTTGTTCGAATTTCTGTCGGCATCAAGTTGAAGCAGATTCTTTCTCCCCAGGTGGGAAGTCATTACGATCATGTGCAACTCTGGTGAATAGCGGACCTGTTGTTTCATTCAACTACGCAGGAAGATACTGAGCTTTGTCGCACAAATATTTCAAACCGTTAGCAAAAAAACAGCGTACATAAACGGCAACAGGTGAACAGGACTCCCCACTTACTTGGCACAGGGTTGACTTGCCGTTGACCACTGAAAACAGTCGCCACCCATTTTTGTATCCGGTTTATTTGCAGCTTTGGAGACCTGAAGATTTACCAATTAGACTATGCACCCCCATCTTGACAATTGTGGACAAGGGGATATCCTTTCGGGAAAAGTCAAAGTAGGTGCGAAGGCATTCCCGGACACTGGCTGCTATATAGTGAGGGGTATGCCTTCGAGAGGCCGCCAGCACATATATTCATTAGAAGATGAACATCGAGGTAAGCTAAAAATTATTCCAACCAAAACATCAACAAGGCACATTGCAAGAACAGTGAACATTCGTCCTGGTGGAAATCTTTGTCAGGTAGATCGGCAGTGTAGCGGAGTGTGTTGTTATTGGACTGGTGGGTGGCGTGACCTCATTGTCAACATTCCATGCATTTGGTACACTTTCCAGGAAACATTTGGGCATATGGAGACCCCAGGTCGTGATAAAGGTTTGTAGGCTGTCAGAAGTCTCAGTTATTTCACTACCTGTTCTTCAACCACCACTCCAGCGAGCCGGAATTTGCCGGACTATTAAACATGACTTTACTGGTTAACCGGGTAATCAAAAACAGACGAGCCAAAACAACTTCCATTTGGAGCGGTTTTTTTTTAAATTCTTGATCAAAATCGTGTTGGAGGGTTAGTGAACGTTGTAGACATCTAGGGAGGTCGTAAACATTAATAGGATATTCACAGGCTGTAAATTTTGGACACATGAAGGTAAAAGCCTGTATACCTCAGTGGCTTTCGAGGCTCGTTCGCGGCAAAGACGAGCTTTTGAGTTAACGCAGTTGCGCACGACTGTGCTACGTTCATCGGCTTGGTTGCGACAACCTTGAGTGGTTGAGAACAAGCTTGTTCAGGAGTAGAGGAAGTGCCTGTGGTTTGTATAGAGGTAACCGTGTCGGACACATTGTGAGTGGGACCTATATAAATTGTAGAGTAACTGGATGCACTTCAGTTCAGTTGAGATAATAATGGTAATAACACCCGAGAGAAGTTCCGTACACGGAAAGTAATGCCACTGGTTGCGGTCAGAGTACTGCATCGCGTGACCGCGGGCTCGGACCACCTAAAAGTGAAAGCCACAGTCCAGCGCTTCACCACTCCCATCCCGTAAGGGCTGGAAAGTACTCAATGAAACCGGTAAACCTCTCAAGGTAACCGAACTATTATTAGGGTCATCTATAATGCACCACAATGTGACAGGCAGCGTGTAGTTAATCAAAGCGTGCGTTGGAATTTTCTTCCACAAGGTGGTTTTCAAGGTTGCTGCTCACTCTAAGACATTCATTCTGCCAAACAGATGTATTCTGCCCTCCCACATTTGTTGGTTCTCAATGTAGGTCGGACGTGCGATAACAAACTAGACAATTTTCTGCCTTAATGTCCTCCTTCTAAGCATTTTCCGACAAGTGTGTAGTTCCGTGGTATAATGTTCAAGGCCAAAGCACGTTAGAAGCGACCAGTTAGGCGCGAAAAGAGAGTTGAAACTTGTCAAGAGATAACAAAATACACATTACGTGACAAATATATAGAACTTTTCAAGTACAGTGGTTGTATTGCAATGAGAAAAATTGGCTGTACCTAAATATTGTTTACATTCACACTTTTGTTGAATAAAACGTGTAATCTTTTTTTCAGTAAAGGCAGCATGCTGGATTTCCTAATCAGATTTGTGTTCTGAAAGTGCTTCCATCGGGATTGCGATTGTGAAATACTTACGTCGGTCTCGCAGGAACACCTGATTTCGCGTGGTCTGGGAGATATAACTGAATTTGTAATTTCCGACCACATTGCGTTCACATTGCATTTTACACTTAAAATCCACAATTCATAGTTATATTTCATACTTCACATTTATACGTTTTTGTTTATACCGTTTTTTAACTTTATCAGTACACTTGTTTGAAATCATCACGATCCCTTGTTGAATTAAGTCGTCAACATGAATAAACGGGAGTTACGGCGCATCGTCTCTGTCGCCTTTATCTGCGCGGATTTGTGAGCTGGTGAATTAATTACACGGGGAAATATTTTAGCTTCGCATATCGGCTGATCTGTCAACGCTCAATGCTCATTATCTCGCGCCTTGTGTTGAATTATTCGTCGGTAGTGTTCCGGATCTCATCTCTAACGCCATATTTCTTTCTTATGGTGGTCTATTCAATCCAGCGGACCTTGACTTATCAGTGACTCGTTCCTATTTTACTGATAAGTCTTCCGTTTTATCTATATGCTCACCTTTTGAGCCTATCCGTTACCTCTACAACTCTTCTTTGGTATTACCATATTTTGGTCATTTTTGTTATTTGACTGATTAGGCCACTGCACACTAAACATTGAAGTAGATTCAATTGAACGTTGCGCCACCACGTTCGTGGATTAGTTATATATATGAACTATATGTTTAGCCTGCTTTCCTGTCAGCATTTCCGGTGGACAACGGTCGACGAAATGTCACTCCTGAAGTTGATTGCACCTAGCCTTTTCACGTGGTTATTTCTACCTAAGGTATGGTGTAAACCTGGATAATACGTCCAACCGTATTATTAACAGTGCGCATCACACTATTTACTGAGGGTCAAATTAAGTTACCTTGCAGCTTATGATGCACGACCATTAGCACTCACTATTATCACGTGTAAATAATATAGTTTCAAAAGTACGTGGAAAGGGAGATACTCCAGCACTGACCCGGCTACTGGAGTTTCATCCATTGATAACTACCGATCCGTATTCAAGTAACATGAATATCGGCGTCCGCACAATTGCTACAATTTATGTCTGGCAGGAAGCAAGTGAAACCAGTGAACTGTGTTAAACGCGCAAATTTGTAGCAGAGAATTAGTGTGTTCACGAGTTTGTGTGGGTGGGTATGGGTCCACTTGGCAGCAGTTACACTTTAAAGCAGTCCGTGGTTTTGTGCAAGAATTATACACAGCCATCTGTATGTCGACGACAGCAGCTTTGACGTCATGTTTGTTTGCTGACTAGTCTTACCTTGTAGATAACACTTGAACGTATGTCGAACAGGATAGTGTGGACGTTGAAGTGAGCAGAGCTCATCATATGCACAAGAACGGGAACACAACTGTTGATGGAGACCACCCTCCTCGCACCCTTTACTAACTTCCGTTGACAGGCTTTGCGCTGTTTGGGTTTTGGTCAAAGAATCAAGATATGTGCAAACACACCGCTGTTTTAGCCGCGAATCGAATCCCAATGGAACTAGGGGAAAATCTGAGTAGGATCCAGGTTTTATGGGTTTTCTTGAAAGCTGCTGAAAACCCGCGTGAGGGGAGAAATTATCCAGACTATGTAGGCTGCACGTAAACCGGTGCACTGAGGTTCATCCATCCACTGAATATTAATCAACTTATCTACCTCAATTGCCAATCACTGTCAGCTAGCGCCGGCGAGTTTGAAACTGGCTACGGAAGGTGTCCGAAGGGTAGTTTTTGTTTAATCAACGAACTTGATGATCGCATCAGTTGGTGCCTGCCGGATGTTGTGGTGGTTTCAAGTAAGTGGACAGACTGTGGTTTCGAGTTAGCGAGTGATGAAGATTTCTATCTATCTCCTGCACAGCTACCTAAGGCAACTGTTTATCACACGCATTAGAAAATACTAACTGTTCTTCACTTTTGGGAGTAATACAGTAGTTTAGGAGGGGGTTCAGATGACCGAAACTCTGGTAAGTAAACCAACCGTAAAGGGTGTAACTGTTATAACCAGTACTTTACACGTTTCAGCTTGTTCACAGAACCTACGCCCTTCGAGTAGTGTTGTGAACACAAGGAATTTCAAATGGAGTTGACTGATTTGATCGCTTGGATTTCAAAGAATTAAACAATCAGTACAGAGGTTACAAGCAACATGCACAACTCATTCTGATCCATTCAATTTGCTTCCATCCATACTCAGCGGACACTCGTTTGTCCGAAAGACGTATTACAGACGTATTACAGCCCTTGAAAGTTGAGCAAATGCTTGAATGGAGCCGTGAATTACAGATACAACAGCGCTTTAAAAGTTCGGGAACTTAATAACATTGTAAGGCGACTGAAGAAGAAACTAACCAACTTGGAAGGAAGATAGTTTTGTTGGTTGAAAAGCTCATAGAGGGTGAATGGGTCTGTTTAAAGAGTCCGAAGACAAAGGTTGTAAAACCGCTTGTAATGAACTTGTCGGCCGCCGTTCGTAACCGAGGTAAAGAATTATTTTACAAGCCTCACAAAATCGCGAAGTCGTCGACGTTCAAGTTGATTGAGGTGAGTAGTCCAAAGTCGAGGCTTGAAGTAGGTAATCCAGGTTTGCATAAACCATATAGTTTTTGGAACGCCGTTCGTCCAGGGGATGTAAACAAATGATAACCCCAATGAATTCTTGCAGTCCTCTTGAACTGTCATTAGATTTTTAGATAAGTAAAGAGAACGCAGTTTCGTATGACATTTGCAGAACTGGAAACACTACGATCTAGGCCTTCTAGTTCAGCAGTGACAGTATTTGGAATGCCCACTCCTGTCCACTGGGTGATATCACACGTTACCGTTCCAGATGAAATGGAGTGGGTTAGAATAAGGCTGTAGATAATGATAAATAGTGATAGTGACACGGATAGCGATAAATAGTGATTCAAGTTGCCTTATCACAGCTGCTCTTCGTGAAGTTAGTTCCTCGATCTTTGATCCGTACGCCCAGACTTTATCAGGCCTTATGTTGACGCGATTCGGAAGTCGTAATAAGAAAACGGCGAGCCTGCGGGCAGACGTTATATTAATTTACTCGCCGTTCACAAGTTACGGCCCTAGGGAGTTGGAATTGGAAGAACCATCAACACAACCGCGCAATAGCTGTCAAAGAGGACGAATGTCATGGGAAAAAGCAGTCGATCTGCAGAATCCAAGACTGGTTGAGAGGCTTTCCCAACGGCAGTAGCTGAATTATTGTCATCCTAGTGAACGTAGCCTACAGTAGTGTAGATTGTGCGAGTTCCTTATACAGCCACGAGTAAATTTGCGGTACCCAAGTAAACAAACCAACTTTGAAGCCAGTGGTTTGAAGTAAAATTACATTCACAAGGTAATGTGAACAGATACAACGGTACCAATGGGGCTATTCTCGCGTCACGGGGAGTTCAGGATTTTGGGGACGTCAGAGGTGACCACACTAGATGCTACTGCAACGACAATAAACATGACAATGAAAACTAATAGGAGATAGAAATATAAACATATGCACATAAGCACACCAAAGCAACTGCCGCATTCCTTGACCCAAGCACACATTCAGGACGGACTGGGTTAGTGCAGACCATCGCTTGCACAGGGATGCCATCCAAGGCAGTTGGCAGGATACCAGAGTTGACATACTTGAAAGGACGAGTGATACATGGCCTTACTAAGCTCACCTGGATTTGAAGGCCAAACTCTTATCTCCGCACAATCGAAAAGGACAAAATATCGGTTGTAGCCTAAATTATCCGTGTGCTTTAATCGACGTGCCGTCACAAAACGCAGCGACTATTGAAATGTTACGGTCCGGAAGGTAAATGTGTGGGTTGCAGCGGGCGGTCCACATTCAGAAGCCCGTTGCCTGAGAAGACAAGGCTAAGCGGTGAGTCAATTAGTTTACCTGATATTTACAAACCGAGCTCAAAGCGTTATGCGCGCGATTCGAAAAAGGCAAGTTATTAATGCGTCAATATATAATTTGAAATTTCTCATATAACTGTTATTCTTGGCACTTTTAGTTCCGTATGGTTTGCTTACATTTCGTCTACGTCCACGTCTGTTCAAAAGTATTCTTATTTTACGAATTATGGTGACCAAAGCCGTTCGTCAAATAAAGTCGACTGGTGTCAAAACCACTCGTTCTAGCCCTGAAGGTGAAATCGATCAATCTAGAGGCAAACGCTCTGGGCCCAGAACTTGCAAAGGCCCTTCCAAAGATGCTGCTCTTAAATGGAGTGAAGATAAATTGGTGGTTCCCGCCAGCACCTCTAAAACTAAGATCTGTTCTATCCCCCTAGACAGTGTATTGGCGGAGCTATTCGGTAGGGTATCTGAGTTGGATGCTGAGCTCGCCCAGCTAAAAACACGCCATACTGTATTTGATTCTCTAAAGGAGAATCTTGTCTCCCTATCTTACATGTTCAAAGTACCGGAAAGCCCAAAGATGTGTAAAGTGGAGAGCACAAGCATGTTTCTGAACACGTTAACAACAGAAATCGCGAAACGGATCAGTTGCTCATATAATACCATCGTATTCAATGTGCCGGATAAGCTTCATCTGGAGAACATTGAGAAACTACACTCGAGGATTACTAATATAGACCCAACGTCATGCGCCTGCATTCGTCTTCGTAAGAAGACTCAAAAAGTTTGCTGCCCGCTTTTCTTAAAATTCCGGAACTGAACGATTGCGAGACAGTTCATCCAACGTCAGGAACTTATCCAGTTAAAAACCTCCCTTAAACTGAAAAGAATTATGCAGGATAGAAAGTGACTTGTAGATGAGTGTCAAAATGCTTATTCTGGAACGCTGTCGTCTTCAAACATGTGCCCCAGAACGCATTCAAACAATGTGCGATGGTGTTCAAGGATAATGAATCGGGTCTAGCCGATCGTGTAGCTTCGTCTCGCTGTATCACACCTGAGTGTACCAATGATCCTCCTGAAGACACCAGCGACACAACAGGGGACAACATACTCGTTGACTTGATTAATCTAACAGTAAATCTTGACAGTTCCAATAAACTGCCTAAAGTCAGAACGGCCCCTGTCGGGGAGTAAACTAGCAACCAGCAGCATGTAAATAACTGTGCCCATATTGAGCTCAACGGCTAGATTTCAACTTATCTACGCAGCAGCCGGATCATACAAAGTAAGACTCCGTCCATCTACCAGTCAAACACATGCCGGCATTCCAACTTTAAAAACATCCCAAAGGAACCCGACGATTGACCACCAGTGGAACACCGGTTTCGAAACACCCTCCTCAAATCGCAATCCCACAAGCAGCTCGTGTTTACCTCCCCGGTCTCATAACGGAAATAATAAACACGTCGAGTCAAGCCCACTTCGAGGAGAAAAAGGATGTATCTATTACCAACTCCTAATCTTAGGCCCCTGCCTAACAATAGCAATCTTCTACGTGACACATCTTTTAATGCAAGGCTCAACCAGAACCCCATTATTACCACCGGGGTTGCTTGCCCCACGCTCAACAGCCCTTTAAATGCGAATAGACCCCACACTATGGATGCTTACCTAAATGCAACTCGTGGTCTCTGCTGGCAACGCGCATACGAGTATGGCCAATTCATTTCTACCTTACGCTTTTTTAACAGGTCAGATGCCGTTCATACCTATCCTGCCCAGTCCACCTCCCATAGCACCACTGCCCCATCACACCATACTGACAATTTTCCAACACTTTCTGTCATGGACTCAGACGCAGTCGACACCCCATCAGTAATTGAAGAGCTCATTGTAACTGCATCAGACCAAGCAACGTCACCAAAGTCTTTGAATCACAAAGGCCTTCCTGTTTTGGACACTTTTAAAGGTCTTGAAGTGTTGTCGATTGAGGAAAATGCACTAATTTTTTTGCCTTTGTGTGCACACTCACTAGCCAACAAGATGTATATCTTTAGATGTTACAACTTCGTATATAATTCTTACATTATTCTAGTCACTGAAGACTGGTGTACCCCCGAGACTTCAAACATATAAATAAATGTTTTAGGTCATCATATGTTCCATAAAAATCGCGGTGAGAGACGTGGCGGTGGATGCTTAATTTACCTAAGGGAGCAATATTCTGCAACTATACTTGATGATCCGTGTCTTGATATGATTGACGACTCATCGCGGCTGTCAATATCAACTGAATTCTGTGATCTACTCTTATGATGCGTCTACAAACCACCTAACGCCACTAATGACGATATGACCAACCTTATCAATGAACTGATTCATGTATCAACTTTGCCTTCACAGTACAAAATAATTGGTGGAGATTTCAATATGTCAAATACTTCTTGGACCTCTTACACATTCCTTGCAAATCAAGCAGAGTTTCTCGCATGTGTCCGAATAAATGGATGGTGCCGGCACGTTTTAGCACCTACCAGACTAGACCACACTTTAGATTTCATTTTTACAACAGGTATCTCTTCTGCTACAGCGTCCGCCCTGGAACAGTTTCCAGGAAGTGATCGCAACGTGGTCAACTTCATGTTTGACCTAAAAGCTGTAAAAATAACTAACGTCATATGTTACCGCCAAATAAAATTCAACGACTGGAACATGTTCACCACTCCGTTGAGATCCTCGGAGTGGAACACAATCTTTCTTACCTCTGACCTCAGTACTGCAACTAAAGTATTTAATGCAAACCTCAGGTTTTGCATGAACATCGTAGTCCCGGAAAGATTGAAGCGCAGTTGTGTGCGGTAAAGACAGGATTATCACTCCAAAAGAAGCAATGTGGGCTCGAAATTCTCAAATCTCGGCACCGAAAATAGCACGATTTCCCCCTTATTATGCAAATGCACGAAATGTTTGACAATATAAAATGTAGAACCAAAACGCTTCACCTAAATGAGGAAAAGCGTGCGCTCAACAATAAAAAGAAGAGCTTCGAGTTGATGCAGCTAATGAAAAGCAGAAGCTGTGCAAGAGATCCCATTATCTCAGTAGTAATACGACAGAACATAAAACCGTAGATGATCCTGTTACAACCTATGAAGTCTTCGATTAATATGATGCTGCTCCCTTCAACACTAAAGAAAATAGATTGTCTCCCCCTCTCCCTGTAAAAACAAATAAGCCAGGTTTCTGTTGATGCAGTAAAATACGCTCTCAGTTAGCTACTATCAAGCTTTCTTATCTTCTTGGTCCTGTTGGTATTCACCATGTCGCCCTCAAAAACCGAGGGGAAGACATTTCTCTTCCTTTGCTTAATATTTATACACTTCCTGTAACATTAAGCTCCTTCCATCCCCAATGGAAACATTCTGTAATTAAGCCTCGCTATAAAGATGGTTCGTGACAAGACGTCAGTAACTATCGTTCCATTAACCATACTTCATTTTTTTACAGGGTGTTGAAAAGGACAACAAAATGTCGCATAGTTGAATTCCTATTATCAAAAAGTCTTATAAACCACTCCCAACGTGGGTTCCTCAGCAAATGTTCGTGCATGACGTGCCAGCTGGAATTCTTTAACCCTGTTGCAAAATCTGCTGATTCAGGGAGTACAATTATTACTATACTTTTAGATGTGCAAAAAGCTTTTGATCGAGTGCCTTATAAGTGTCTTTTGATCAAAATGGCATCTTTTGGTATACGTGACCCATTGCTCGGCTGATTTGCTTCATACCCTGAAGACCACAAACAAACAGTGAAAATAGGAGATAACAGCTCAACGCTCAGACCAGTCAACGGTGAGGTGATTCAAGGAAGCGTCCTGAGACCGTTACTCTTTCTTATTTACATAACCGATATATGTGAAGTTATCAAGCATGGCGAACTATTCCTATTCGCTGATGACACCAAATGTGTCTACACTTTTCTTCCTGACAATTTCAATTCTTCTTTTGAAAATGTACAGAAAGACTTCCTGTCATTAGAGTTTTGGTGTCAAACTTGGCTGATGAAATTTTCAGCCAATAAATCCACCATCGTTGCACACGGTTGTCATATACCAGAGGACTTTGTGAAGCTTGGTGATCATGGTATTTCAACTGACAACTCAGTACGCGACCTGGGTATACGTTACTCAAACTCATTCAATTTCGCTGAACCAATACCTTTCCTAGTAGCTAACACTAGACGATCGATTAGAGACATCAAGCACTCGTTTCCCTTTCCTGTGGCTCAACCGCAACTATATAACCTGTGCGTACGACCCCAACGTGAGTACTGCATGTTAATATATAGTCACCTGCGCAAGTCTGATAGGCTAGCTCTGGAAATTCTCTAACGTGCATTCACGAAAAGTTTAGTGGAGTATCTATCAACTCTGAACTGCAGAGAGCGCTACCAGACGCTTGCACTAGATCCTGATTGAATACAGCGTATCAGCTGAACCATGAACTCATGTGCAATCTGGTTAATAGCAATAAATTCACTGTCAACTTCGCGATTCGCCTACAACCTGGCTCAAAGTACAACCTCAGGAACAAAGAGTTTAAATTGAGAGCACTTGAATCTCGAAAAAAATCCCTAGTGCAGTATCTGGACATTTGGAACAGACCCACACAAAAAGTTAGAACCAGTGAGAAAAAATATCACGGCAATTATCCGTTTCACGGGATTCGCCTTGAAGGTCGATCAAAAGGCAAAACGGTCCATTTGGCGCGAATCCTCGATTTTTAAATATTTTATGAAATTTTAAAATCGGAATTTCAGCCAAAGTACTTACAGTACATCAATTGTAACTAGGCGGCGTTAATGGAAAAATTGGAATACATCGAATAAATCCCAAAAGTATTAGCTTGGTGATAAAAATATTTCCACCATTTTCGCGAAAACAACCCGTTATTGACGTTGGCTCACTTTTTCAAGACTTATAAATGCAATCGTTGCCAATTTCGAGATGAAATACGTCATCCCAACGCCTGAGAGTGCTTCATTTTGCGGCGTTTCATAGATATGGCCGAAATGGAAATATACGACCATACTGTGTTTGCTTTGCATTTCGACAAGAACATCAACACATTTGATAGTCAAACATTTATGAAAACATTTCCAGCTTCCTTTCCTATGCGGTGTTTATACCATTTCTCTTTGTTTGCAAGATTTCATGTAGATACTGGTCGATGAAACGTTGCTCTTAGAAATGGTTGGAAATGACGCTATCGTATGGTTGTTTCCATCTTCGGTGTATATGGATCGGCGTAAGAAAAGAATACCGTGTCCCACTCTAGCATCTATAATCTTCAGAAGTAAGTTCTATTCACCTTACTGCATTGTTTCTAACTAGATTGGTGTCGCGTGGCGTTAATGCGGAACAATATACGGAAACAGATGAAATCAAGCTGCCTGCCAATCACCGGGAGGTATACCTGTCAGCCAGTCACACTAAGATGTTCAGAACGCCAAGTATCTACTGCGGTGCAGAAAACGTCCAATCAATATAGCAATCAATGGAATCGAAGATGATGATAATCATGTACCCCATACGCTTTAAATACAGATTTTTCATCAGTCCCCGCATGTGTTTGTTCTCCAAATAGTTCATGATAAAGGTGGTTTGGAAGGAGCAGCTACTAGTGTGAACATATACTGCATACTCAGACGCTGATCATTAATTAAGTCAGTCGGGTGGGGCAGCTACTGGTGTGAACATATACTGCATACTCAAACGCTGATTATAACTCAAGTCAGTCGGGTGGGGCAGCTACTGGTGTGAACATATACTGCATACTCAA
>JTDE01005524.1:13494-30520 GCA_014338405.1 Paragonimus skrjabini miyazakii
GACCGAATTATCATATCAGTTTGTTGTATACTATGGAATACGTTTGTGGCTGATGAGAGTGCAAGAAATGATATCATCTTACAGTTTTCCTTTTCCGATTTCTGTTTCCAAATGGCTGAAGGAGATTAATTGTTTCAAGTAGAATGATTGTTGGACGTGAAAATTTCAAATAATTTATTTTCTAATTGACCTGATGATCAAACATAAGTTATAGAGCGTCGAACAAAGATTAATCGTAATGCTCAGCAGTCCATTGAAACAATGGTACGCATACAATGAATTTGGTCTGTTCTCAGAAATTAGCGAAATTAAATTACAACACATACAATGGGGTTTGTGATCTATAACACTAACTCGACTTCAAGCGAAAACAGACTAGAACAAACCAGAAATTGTGTACAACTCGAACAATTTGTTTTCATCCATGTGCACCTCCGGAACGTCAACGGTGTGTGGTGGCACATATTTTCAATTATGGTGAGGCTCATAAATGTCTTCGAGGTGAGCACATGCACTGGTCACTTTGCCTGGTAGCGTCATTTTATAAGTTTGAGCGCGTACACTTGATTTATCTGAATTGGTAATCCGGTGATTAATGTAAGATGTATACAATAGGATTTTTGTCTCATGCTAGTGTATGGGGGCTGTATTTAAACCCATTAAACACAGTCTGTTTCACAGTTACAATGCTATCAGTTTGTTGACGAAATTGTCAACAGTTGTGTCCGATTATTGTATGAGTGAGTTAAGGTGAAAGCTATCAGTGCACGTAAGTTTACATGCGTTAAGAAATAAGAGCAGCGATCAACATCTCACTCTTACAGCTCTGAGACTAACTAATGTGACAACGTGTCTTCGCGTCTGAACCGAGTGTGACGCAATTTCAAATGATGAGTTGTGTTCAGCTTAACGTGGTCATTCCCACCGGACAGTAAGGTGACGATATCCTGGTGAGTGACACTTACAACTGGTGAACTGCTATCATTTTTCGCCTTTTATCAATTCCCAGAGGAGTGCGACGGGAAATTTTTTAGCGAGACGTGTTTTCGACGTTGCCGTTAACGAATGTGAACAGTATGAAAACTAGACGACGCCTGATAAGATCGTAAACGGTGATGAACAATTATATTGCAGTCCGTGAAGATTACTGTGAGAACAAACGAACCAACTGCAGGTGGTGTGTGCATCAAGTTGGAAAAGTCGTAATTCGTGAAGTATCTGCAAACAGGACTCGACGCTGAGGTTTTGAATAACTACAATTCACTTGTTCAGAAACGATTTATCGATGTTTGCTTATAGTATGCTCCGACACATGCAGCCATTTACCAGGTACCACAGGGAGCAACGAACACTGAGTTGATTATCACATCGTCTTCTCTGATGGAAAGAAATTTCAGTTGAATGGTCCAAATGGTTGGAATCATTACTGGCACAAATTGCCCTACATATGCAGTAGACGATCGTGCGGTGATGACAGTGTCACAATCTGAGGAGCACTAAAAGTTTAGACTAGTGTTTTCATAGAAGGTGCAGAATACTCAAACATACATTTGCACACTTTCTATTCAACTGCTACCAGCTGTGGACTAGCCCAACAGTGCACATGTAGCCTTTCAGCAAGACACCTACAGCACACACGAGGAAGAGGTAGTAGGTAATAAAAAACCAGTTCGATACAACAGCATGGCCATCTCTGATCTTGGTATCACCTCATTTGCACATCTATGAGACAAGCTCTTTTCAGTGCCTAAATACCGTATCGTGAACGTACATATGAAAAAAACCTCGCTCTCTGAGTACGTTATCCAGGCTGTATTTCGGCTAGATAATACCTTAGAACAACTGATGATGCACCTTAAAGATCTAGTCTCCATGGGCGACCAGACAAACTGTGTTTGCGAAATTAAATGCAGTGGTTACAGTATCATTTACACAGAGGAAACAGGTATGTAGTTAAAACGACATATTATTGTACATAAGGAGTACACATGGTTCCGTCCAAAAGGTGTATACCAACTTCAAAAGCTAGAGAAAAATCCGGCTATCATGCTACAGGCACTGTCAGAGAAAAACAACAACGTATGTTTTGATCATGACTTCGTAATTCGTATGGATCTGCCTTCCCATGCAATGTGATGCGATGAAGCTCTCATCATTCACACCCAGCACATATGTGTCAGCGGTAATAATAATAGCAAACCTCTGTCTGCAGTGTGGCGTGGATTGATAACTAACATCAGACACAAACGCTCCTTATCTACATCAGTTTCACTCCTCGCTTCATGGGCCATGGATTCACCCACTCCGTCCAGATTCATTGCAAATGTACCTAACCACAACAAACCCCACATGATCTCTGTTCCTTTGTTAGTATTATTTCTATTACAACTCCCTTGAGAAAAATCGCCAAAGGTGGTTGAAATGTTGGCTATTACAGCTTGCTCATAACGTTGCCTTTTTCTCAATTTATTTATTAAAGATGTTTTAACTTTGATCAGTAGTATGACGGAACATGTGTTAAAATTCTGAAGCAGAAGGGAATTTTTATATCTTTTTAACTTCAAACAATTGGTACAAGATTGTGAGTGATCTTATATCCAGGGATGACTACTTTTTGACTGTTCGTATTATTTAACGTTGCGTTAAACCACTTTGTGATGAACCTTTGTGTGCAGTATAGGTTATCACGCTTTATTGTCTTATGTAAAAAGTCAGATCGATTTTGGCAAAATTATCGACCTTTGGGCGAAGGTCAGGACAGATTGTACAACTGACAACGGACAGACCTGGTCTGATTTGTTCTGTTGATTTATACTAGAAAACTTTGTCAATTATTGGGAATAATATGCCCAGTTCCATTTTTTGAACACGTTCTAGGAAAGTTTTACATACTTGGACATTCTTAATGTTCCTTTGGCTTCCACATCCTCTCCTTACTAATTGGTCCGTGGTATACTCCCTGATCCATTTGAGCCCACAGATACATATATTAAATGTCTACATAAATACGTTTCATTAACAAGCCCTGCATTTTTGCATGTGCCCACTGTTTTGAACAGTGCTTCTCTTTGAAACGCGAATAACAGTCAATGCTGTCATTGCTTCCTTCTCTTTTTACAAGCACCCATTTCGACTACGAGAGAGGTATTCATCAAGGTATCATCTAGGTATTCATCGTTCACTGTTAGGTCAGCCTCTGTGAATCTCGGCACGACAGTAGCATATAGTGTAACCCCAATTTATGACATATCATACCTCACACGTTCAAGTTCAGTTTCGTTTAGCCATTGTCGCAATGGGCTGGTTGAATAATCGTTTCAGGTGTGGGTTGCGTGCTCATGTTATGTGGAGTGGAAATCTGAGATTGCAAGCTGTTATTTAGATTCGGCTTGTTGAGGCTTTCACGAAGCTATGTATAATCATCATCATCATCATGAACCTGACCAAAAGGTATTGTGGCTCGGGCCGCCGCTCACCTCAACAGTGACGTGGAATATCCTAGAAGAAAACATTACTAAGAAGGTTGAGAATTATTAAAACAAGTTTAAACAGGATACTTAGAAATGATATGGATACAGGTACGCCATTGGCTGCGACACATTGCCATCTCAAATAGCTTCTCTAACCAGCGGTGTGAGTGATCACGAGGACCTCAGCCAGGCAGGCGACACCTACCCACTTTGCTCAGTGGAGCAGTCAAGGTCTTCATATTTCGTCACCACGTTGTTGGTCGACCATCACGTGGTTTTACCCAACTGTCGGTGGCCTCGGTATATAATGCCCGGTACGGTAAACGATCAGGTGACATACGGAATACGTGACCCAACCAATTGAAAGCGTATCCCGAGCGTTCCGGAATACGCGCCGGCGAACGGCCACATTGTTCACGCGATCAGTCCACTTAATGTGGGCCAATTCGCGGAGACAACGATGGTCAAACACAGCAAGCCTGTTGACATCTTCTTTGTGAACAGGCCACGTTTCCGAACCATAAAGCAAATAGGAACGCACACAAGCACTATATACTCTTCCTCTCAGCGACAACCGAACGTCTTTTCGACGCCACAGATGACGCAGTTTGGCAAAGGCGACTTGTGCCTTTGCAATCCTCGCTGATATCTCATCAGCAATATTACAGGCTGACGAGATAGTGCTACCCAAGTATGTGAAACTGTCCACAGTCTCAAGCGGATTACCTGCAATGAAGAAAGTAGGAGTTGAAGTTCCCCAGTCTTGAGGCAACACTTTGAAGGTGCCAAGCGCATTCCATACAAACCAGCTCGGTCGCTCAACCTACCCAGCATGGTCTGCATGTTTTCAGCAGAGAAGCTAAGTAAGACAATGTCGTCCGCGTACTCGAGATCGGTCAAACTAGCGCCAGGAAGAAACTCAACACCAAGCCCACTGTATTCCCGAAGCGCACCCTCCAGAATGTCGTCCATGACAGAATTGAACAGGAAGGGGGAAATCGGACATCCCTGACGAACACCACTAGAAGTGATGAACGCCCGAGACAGTTGTCCATAAACTCTCACCCTGCTTGCAGAGTGAGCATGCAGTGATCTCAACAGATTCACGTACTTCCCTGGTACTCCCTTGCGAAGCAGACAGCTCCAGAGACCGTTATGAGCAACTGAGTCGAAAGCAGCTGTTAGGTTCAGAAAGACCACGACTGTCGGCTGTCTGTAACAATGCCGATGTTCCGAGATCCGTCGCAAGGTAAAAATATGATCAAAGCATCCTCGACCGGATCGGAATCCTGCCTGTTCTTCACGTATCCGACTTTCTCTGGGCTCAGTGAGCCGACGTAAAATGAGACCAGTGAGTAACTTGGACGCAATAGACACCAAACTGATGCCTCTCTGGTTGTCACGTAGATTTCGGGCCCCTTTTTTGAAAGTGAAAATGACTGTTGATAAGCACCAATTGCGAAGTACCTCTTCAGTCTCCCAGATCGTCTGGAGGAGTTTTGTCAGTTTTGTAATCAACCTCTCCCCACTATCCTTGAAAAAATAAGGAGGGAGGAGGTCTGAACCAGGAGCCTTAATACGCTTCAATAACTTGAACTCTAGGATCACTTCTGCTTCCAACGAAGGACCGTCTGGAATGCAATATCTGACCAATCGGGTCCCGTCATCCACATGATCTGGTTGAGGTCAACTGAACTGTTCTTCAAAATGTTCAGCCCACCTGTCAAGTCGGCGCGACTGACCGGTAATAAGTGAACCATTTTTTTCACATATGGTTTCACTTACATCGACTCGACGACCAGTACAACCAGGGATCAGGGAAAAAGCCTTCTGTTTTTACCAGATAAAAAGGCTTTTTCCATCTCTTTCGACTGTTCGGCTAAGTATTGCTCACGATCTTTGCGCGAGCTTTTAGTCAGCTTACATTTATTCTCGACAGTCGTCATCATATTCCGAGCTAGGTGGAATCGAACAACGCTTGTTCGTGAGGTTTATCGACGTGACGGAGATTTAGTTCTGTCGAAACTGAACAACCCCATCAGAACATACCTGTTCACAGCATGCTTTCATAGCTTCGGCGATTTGCTCCGAGTGTTTATTAGGATCCTTCATCTGACTCGAACTGGGCAACTTCTCCACCAACGGCTTTTTATAAGCGTTCATTACATCCTCATCGCTCGAATGCCAGTTAGGCACCTTGCATTTACGAGCAAATGATAAAACAAAACGAGCACGCACAACAGCATGGTCCGAGTCCAGGTGGTTGCTCCAAAAGGCACGACTGTCCTTAACAGAGTGGCACCACCTGTAACTGACTGCTATATGATCCAGCTGTGTCCACGGTTGGGAAGCACGCGGAGGTCTCCAAGTAACATTGCTTTTTTCTGTGTTGGAATGTCGTGCTCGAAATATTCAGACCGTGGGATGTGCACAGCTGCAACAGTCTTTCGCCATTATCGGTGCGTTGTGCCCGGACACCAAACATACCTCCTAGCCGCTTCTCATCCAGAGAAAGACGACCAAGCTGAGCATTGAAATCGCCCGCTATGATGATGATGTCCGAGTGTTTAGTTTGCCTCAGAAGGTCAACGAGGGCTTCATAGAACGCATCCTTGGTAGCATCCGAACAGCTGTCCGTTGGAGCGTACGCCGATATAATGAATACACAACATCTTTCTGATTTGCGCTTGGATCGACAGTTATCTCTAGGTGGGCCCAAATGGATAACCGTGCTAGAGTCGTAGACTCGCGTCTCCGACACAGAGTACACATCAATCTCCAGACTTGAGAGAGTTCTTGCCAGAACAGCTTACTGACCAACTTGTCGGAGAGTGCAGACATTGAAGGCGCCAATGCTTACCAGTTGTCTTGTCCTCAGAAAACAATTATAGCCTGGAGGCATATGGAAGGCAGAAGGAATAGGGGGTAAAGCAGTAGGAGAAAGTCGAGATTGGTTAGTAATGTCACTGTCAAGAGAATGATAACTTCTGATACTTCCGGTCGTTTATGCCGCGGAAGAGAGTTGACTTGATAGACCCCACCTCGAGTCTCTGACTCAAAGGTCTGATCTCCGAGACAACAGGTTATAGGGTTTTCTTGGGGGACCCCACCCGAAGCCAATGACTCCAGAGTCTGACTCACTTGGCAGTGAGGGGCTTGCCTAGCCCAAGGGCGCAGTGAATAAGACATTGATGTCTCATTCTGTGCACTGCTGCGCGCAATGGATGTACTCGAAGCTACATCAGGCTTTCGAAAGATAACAAATGTTTTTCGACCATATTGGATAATACGCCGGCGGTCACGGTCAACCGTTGGGCGATCGGAGTGCTCTTTGTTTGAGGGTACCTTTTCTAACTGTTGTAAACTCTTCTAAACGATGTGGAAGACAGCAGTGCCGCAACTATGAAAATAGTTCTGCTGTATGCCCATAGGATCGTGCCTCACTACCTAATCACTCCTACGCGGTCAGTAGTGCGACATACAATCCTGTGAGTGTAACTGCTTTTCGTTTGACTGCTCCCCTTTGGCCTGTCCGACAAGGTTGCACCTGGAAGGACCGGAGTCCTAGTCAGCACAGCCCGCCGGATCAAAACAGTACACAAGCCCGACCACCTCGCCAAGGTAGCAGTATAGGTCGGGTATGGTGTCAAATATTACGTTATGTTTACGTAAAGGTAGATGTGCGTGGTTTGTTAAGGTCACTTCCAAGGTCCTAAGACCAGGTTACAACCTTTAATAGACTGAGGCCTATCAACGTTTTCTTGTTCCCGATTGGCTACTATTTCGTTATTTTTTTGTGGTCAAATTGGTCCATCTTTGCATGCAGCCAGTTGGGCTATTTGAAGTTGCATTTAATATCTTTTTTTTTCGCCCGGCGTGGTAATGGTGGTGGCAGTGGTAATACAGTTTGTTCGCAGACTAGTCGGTTCTCTGCCGTAATGGGCTGCAGTGGAGATCTTTGAGAAGCAAATGCTGTGTGAGCGTACACGGAAAGCCCCGAACAAAGAGGATTCACGTTCGGAATGATCGGTCGACATTGCCGGCAACTTGTTGGGTCAAACTTTATTAGTAGGCAGAATGCGTCATACTCTCTGTTTCAACTCAACATGCTGTAGTGGAATTGAAATGAATTTGATGTTTGCTTGCTTCTGATGAGGTTTGCATCTCTATAGAGACCAATCCATTTTGCTCCCACACACGGCATTCACGAAGGCCGTCAAATTACCCAGGCGATACTTTAGCAAAACCAGCTTACTATGAGTAATAAAATCGCTCCCCTTTTGAATTTTGGATCCAGGGTGTCCAAAAAGTGTGCCTTGCATCACGTGAACATAGGTAGTGAACGCGTCAACACACCACGACAGTTTAGTAACTTCATTCATGTGCGCGAGCCGTAACCGAGGTTTGCTACCGTAGGGCGCGCGCCCACAATCGACCATTGCATTGTTGACTCGGCCAGCCCATCGCACTGTATGCGATCGAACCTGACCAATACACGTGCCTCCTGTGCTGGATTATTGTTGAGCTTCATTCCTTTCTGCCACACCCAAGTTCTTTAATTAAACTATCCCTGTGAGAATGTATACCCTAGTTTGTCCCCAGGAGAAGCAATGGGAAACACTGGTACAGACCACTAGAAGTGTTTTATTGGGAGACCTTCTTTCGCAAGCATTACAGAAGTAGCTGTTGGTTTGCTTGTTCCTTTTCCAATATATTTGGTCGTTATACTTTGTTGCAAAGTAGAATCTGTTATAGGTTTTCATCCTTGGATGTTTTTCAACCCCTTCGCCTCACCTTTTTCAGCCATCCATTCTTTGCCTTTGCTACTGTTGGTGGAATGATTGGAATTGTGGACACAGTGAAATTGCGCATGCGGCAGAAGTGGCTCTACACAGATGAGGTAAGTTAATGTGAGGTAGGCTTCAATACCATCTTGCGCACTTTGTTAGACCGCATTGAGTTGCTCACTTGGAAATATTTTCCAGGTGCATTGGCTAAGTCACACGGGAAGAGTGTAACTGTATGGCTGCTCAACGCGTGGCTTTGGAGTAGGTTGTTGAATGCAAAATGTATTTAAACAGAAGCTTCAAACGTGAACAATTGAGGTCGTGAAAAGCTTTATACACCCGTTGGTGTGTATTTCAACACAGACGTGTAACGGCAACCGTTAAAATGTTCATATGGATAGAATTTGATAAGCGTTTCCAGGAAATCTATAATTAGGACGACACATTCTTTATAGAGAGGGAGTATGTATCATTGTGATCATTCTGTAACATTCTGATTCACTATCTCCCAATCCACCAATGGAATGGTTTGGGTAATCTCGGCAGTTGTTCCTCATAATTGGTGCAAGGGTTAACGTGTAGGAGGTTGGGGATCACAGTGGTTTAAGGGTTTGAATGGATTTGTTATGAACGTTCTTAGCCGTCGGTTTGTTACTGACTAACCCTCACACTAACTGCAGTAAATTAACGCCAATAAATTCTCCAAACCACTCTATTGGTTTTCAGGCTCAAACTGAATACTCTCTTTTTATTCAGTGTGGTTATAGATTTCATCCTTTGTTTAATGAAGAATTTCTTGAGAACATTTGTTTTTCACAGTGTTCTGCATGAGTAGTTTGTGGGTAAAAATAATATTCCTTGAGTAGCAAAAAAATCTACCGGAGATTCTTCCTACAAGTGATGTCTAGTGAACTAATACGCATACAATTTAGGAGCAAATTTAATTATTGTACAATTTTGTTCGTGCTGCTAACCATCTCTATGTCTATCACTTTCAAAAGTTAAGTATGGATTGCGACAGCTCAACAGGGAGATAGACGTGGTGAACCTACGTTCTACCAACAGATGCAGTGCTCAGAGATGACAAAGTTGTATGATAAGCATCATCTGTTGTACTTTAAAACTCACAATGTAATGTCGGTCTGAAGAAGTGCCTAGAAATTTACGGGATCGGTCTGGGAGAACGAAATTTAGGTAATGAAAAAGTGCAAGTATACAACACTAAAGACCATACCATCAAATATTTTTTCTCAGTTACTTTCAACGCATGGGACGTATGTGCTATAGGTGAGAATTTCGATATGTTTATTTTTTCAGCACTTGGGGAATTTCTACCACTGACATTTTACTTAGTTGATGTGTCAGCATGAAAAGTATTGGGGATTTTGGTACACTCCTAGTCCGTCCATCTTACTGGCTTCATGCTGAGGGTCACTCCTCTACCGTTCGTCAGGTGCTGAACACTATTCATCGGTGATTGAGACGTAAGTTAGGATCCGACAGTGAAGCTACTTGTCCCAATGTCATTCATACGCTAATTTCGAAGGAACTTCGGTGTCTCCTCAAAGAAGAATAGGTCGGCCGTGTTAATACTTTCTTTGGGATGCGATTGTTTTTTAATCCTTTTGTACAAAGTGGTAAATTACCCCCACCTTCGCTGTCTTCAGTTTACCTAGTCTTTCTCATATCTGTACCGATCGTAAATGTTTGTTGAGTCGTAGGAGAGATAGTGCGCCGAATTAGTCGTAAACAATTGGTCGCTGTGAATGGTGTAATAAGGATCCATTTTCCTGGATTATCGATAGTAGATATGGATGTTTCATAGAATAGCACGTCTTAGTGTGTGCAATAATACGGAAGAGAAATTTTATTGAAAGTCGTGGTGCATTGTCGTAAAT
Organism: Paragonimus skrjabini miyazakii; assembly: GCA_014338405.1. Classification (NCBI taxonomy): domain Eukaryota; kingdom Metazoa; phylum Platyhelminthes; class Trematoda; order Plagiorchiida; family Troglotrematidae; genus Paragonimus; species Paragonimus skrjabini miyazakii. The sequence continues at coordinate 23,650 of JTDE01005524.1, forward strand.
GAAAACAGCTTTCAACGCATTATCGCGTCTCTGATTTGAAGGGCGCCGCTATGGTTACTCATACAGCTAGACTTTTATAATTAACTGCATATACATATGATAACTTCCAGACTTCCTGTGCAGGTGCAATATGACGATTTGGCGAACGTTAACGTTGAATCTTCCCTCAGAACTGTGGATATGCGAATTATTGCATGCAATATGAGTTTAGCCGACATACGCATGAGCTTAGTTGCTAATTTCGTCCAATCAAGTGTGCTGTGTTTTCAATGTCATAGACTGGTAGGGCATGTCAGATGGCGTAATACGATTGAAGTAGCTGGTCAAATGTCGTCATCTCTAGTGAGTATCGAAATGGTAGTTCATTGATCGTATATTTTGTTCTCCCAGTGATTAATCGATTACTGTATGTCTGAACATTCAGTATCATGTTGATCCGTGCTTTATCAGTCTGTCTTATTTTCTGCACATAGTGGAACGTATCCGCTTCTGAGTTTCACGAATAATGAGGTGAAAAATGTTTTTAGTCTTTACATGACACAACGTGCAAGGATTAGATATCGTCAGGTCAAATTAATCTAGACAGGAGCAGCTACCATATCTGTGCTTTCCCTCTGTTAAAAACAAGCTCTTTTTCAAGGGTCGTATTGTAGCGAAAAGGCGTCCAATAAAGCACATTCTTTATTGTTCAACCCGCTAGTTACCATGCCACACGCGCGCTCGCGATTTTGAATAACAATTCCAGTCCACAACACCCCCGGTTTTCGCTCTCACATCGTGTGCACTTCTGCTCGGTTTGTGTGTGGTCGGCACTTTCTATCCGGGGTTTTTCCACCTGCCAATCCTTGTCCGTTGGTCCGATTTCGTTGAGCGATGGCTCGTCCGGTCTCTCGTGTCGTGCTCCATCTACCCACTGTGGACTTTGACCGTACTCCACGACCATGTTGAGATATTCCTCTGAGTGTTGGAATATACGAGCCTCCGATTTGGTCGTCAATCCTATTTTGCCTGCCGTATCTCGCCCGTTGGTCCGATCCAGTTGAGCGATGACTCATCCGGTCGCCCACGCCGTCCTCGATCCACTCGCTGTGGGTTTTTGAACGCACCTCCCCCTGCGTTGCGGTATTCCACCGAAAGTTTGAATACTTGCAACTTCGGCCTGATAGCCCACCATAGTATGATTAGCCGTGTTCTGATTGCTGAAACATTCTCCGTTTCCTATTGATATGTTGGTGAATTTGTTACCTCAGCTAGTGGAGCATTCACTGCGTTTGGGCACGTTCTTTCTGTCGCTGGCTCGAAGCCAGTCGAAGTCTAGATTGATCGCAATGGGGTGTCTTCTAAATTTGTTCCTCACTGTCTTGCTGCCCCTTGATTAATAATTTGCTTCCAGCCGATCATATCGGCATAATGTTATTGGGCTCTGTAATCACTGCCTTGACCATACACGTGATCATTTATGTGACACTAAGCAAATCTTAGTTTCATTGACTTTCTGTTGGTTATTTTATAGGCAGGATGCATTAGTAAAATGAATAATTACAATTAGTGTCTGTTGTAAACCCTCCTAAACAATTCGCTGGTTCGTTCTCGATATAGTGGTGCGCTTGATACAAATCGGATTCTCGCCCCGGTACTAATTAGCACGGAAATCTCGGTCCCGAAAATGCTGCTACTGTCCCGCGATCTGGTCCCCAAGACAAGCCAAAAGTCGCGTACAAAGGAAACCGCTTTGTTCCGCCCCAACACATGTGTGACAAAGGCGACAACTACAAAGTATTTATATGGCACGTAATAACCAAGCGTACCCAAGACATCAAAGAGAACAGTTACCGAAAAAAAGAGTTGGGGACACAAATGAGCATAGCGGCATAAAGAGTCTCGTCCGCTCTGCACAGTTCCGCTAATTAGGGTTGAGTCAATCGTTTTTTTTCTCACGACGGAGTTGGTTTGGGACGGTAACAGAATGGACGCCATTACAGTGTCGAAGTCTCGACTTTCCTATTGGTCAACTCGGCTTCGCCTGTAACTTGTTCGTTTTAACACCTGATGCACTTAAACAACTTGTTTTACTCCGATTTTGGTTATAACGAAATCTGATGCTACGCCGACGTGCCGTACAGATTGGTCACTGCACTGACATGTCAGTTTACTCGGGTTGTCGACACAGATTGACTATAGTCTTCCGCGAATCACTAGTTGACCTGATCGATAAGTTCATCTAATGCAATCTTTTTACAACTATCACCGAGCTACCACGAGTATTTGTTTGGAGAACAACACCTTCCAGCGTTTTGTTTTGATACGCTCAACGGGTTATCTGTTTGTTCATAGTTCCGTTTCTAAACTGATCAAGAGGAATGCCTCCCATACAAGCTGTTTTAGCGTTCTCTTAGTCAATACTAGGACAACCTTACTTCCAGTTTAAGAAAGTCGAATTCTGATTTTGGTAATCTTTTGGACCCAAGCGACAAGCGTCGAAAAGATACCTTTTGTATTGTTAACGTACGCACTTCCAAACCAATCTGAATCGGACGGGCGCTTTTATTCAGGTTCGTGACGACGGGTCAAAAGCGACTGATAGAAGCAAGACTGACGAACATGTGTTTTAGGGTCTCAGCTTGTTTCTCTTTTCCGACGAACCTCTCTACTTTAGAAACCAACCAGAACAGCATGACTGAGGATTGTTATTACAGAAGCATATACTCTTACTATGCTTTCACCGCAATAACTGCTTGCTCTTCACCTTTTATTTGTTCATTTCGTTCTTTTGTAGAATTCATTAGCTGTTGGCTTAACGTGCCTGAGATGGAGTTGTACCATGCCCATCTTCTTCACAGCTACCACAACTGGCGCGGTGGTCAGCTGGCCCGGTGTTTGTGGTCTGACGGAAATCGATACGACGGGTTTCACCAAAGCTCCGGAACCTTTAGCGGTCTTTTGGGGTCATCGAGCCATGGTACTGGATCTTGCACTAGCTCCCTCCTCTTCTGTAATATCTTCTGGCCAGTCTGGCTCATCGACCGGGGATACGTTAGTTGAGCCGTTCATTGCATCTGCCTCGGATGATTCAACCATCCGGCTGTTCTCTCTCAATTCGCTCAGAATGCCGGCTACTCGATGATGGAATGATGAACGGAAAAATTGCCAGCAATTGTTGTGTACATATTTGACGTTCTACTTCATTGAACAAGTGATCAACAGGTTATAGTTTTGATTTCTATATTACACCATGTTGGGGTTTTACTATTTGTATTCAGTATGAGTAGCCCTATATTCCTTGAATGTGGACAACCTCGGTCTGAACGTAGTTTCAGGTCACTGCTTCTATACGGTTGGTAAAATCACCTTCTCTGATTGGGTTTCCAGGACTGCGGTTTCTTGTCTACTTTGATTTATATGGAATTCAACTATTTCCTTGTTATTATTCAAATATCTTCCCTGTAACTAAGCTCTGTAGGCTGCCAAGTTCGTATGTGGTAGCTCATTGTGTTTACAACCAGGTTGTTTCTAGTTCAGAGTGAGCCGTGTATTGAGCTGCTTGGAACCCCATGGGACATCGGAATGACGCTTTTTGCTAGTACTCGGGTAACCGCAATAAAACAAAGTACCGTCGTTACTCACTTGTTGAATGCTGGTGACTAACAGATTGAGTTCAGAGTTTTATGGCTTACGGGCCGTGTAAACCAAGCCATTTTCTTTTCAGCTTACTACTGCCTAGCCTCCGTATGGCTCAAAGAGTTGAAAGCTTTACTCACTCATCGTTAGTCCTGTGTGTGCATTGCCAGTTATTTGGGTTAGAATAGATGTCAGAACGAGTTCTGCACATTGTATCTCGAATACCTCTCGCTGTGACCTGTGGGATTACTTTTATCCGTGTTCATTAAGCATGAAACAAAACGACAGAGTCACTGCCATACGCGTCACCTCTGCATCTCGGTCATCAGGGTAGTGGATGCTAATGAACAAGTCTTTATTCATGCACAGGGGTATTATGCACTTACTATCGGTCGTTTCCTTTGCAGATCGGAAGAATCTCTAAGTTCTGTTTGGTGATGTATTCCGAAGGCTTACGAAAGAAGCTTATTAACGTTCCGTTAGTTGAATCCTACAACTGTTGAGTTTGAAAAAGCTGAACGGGTCGTCTTTGTTTACCACGATTTCGTTGGCTGATTACCATACATTTCATTAGGCATACTTCTGAGTCGTGTCTCTACATGCTGGTCATACCAAGTCAGACTTCATATAGCTCACACATGTTGTTTTGTTCCGGATTGCAGACTTGGAATTACGTCGTTCGTGACATCGGTTTATGGGTAGTAGAATTTAGGCTGTACGATCCGTTAGACTTCGTGTTGTGCGTCCCCATCCGAAAGCTGATTTTGTTGTAACGGAATGATCCCGTGTAGGCGACTGGTCCACTAATCATTAAATGAAATGGCAGACGACTTTTTCGATTCTGTTACCTTTTATCGGCTCAGCACATAAGACTCGAACTCACAGTCCGTAACTGTTTGTCAGAATGACATTCCACACGTTTACCCACTACGCCGCAAGGTCGCAGCCTCTGGAGTTGTTGGAAAGTAGGCATGATAAAATACAAGAGCTGAGTAAAGCAACTCACACAGCTTTTCGCAGCCCTAGTTGCCACGACCCCCTGGTCTAGTGTCCGAGATGCCGTTCTGACACTTGTTCATGTCATAAGTTCTGTTTGTGTTTGAGAGGCGTAGTTATAGGATCCATCATTCTCTGTACATCAGTGCACTGTTAAATTCGCGGTTTCCCTCGTCTTATTGAATGTGATTATGTGACCATTCCTGATTGTCTAATCATACTGGGATTGTTTAGTCCTTCGTGCCTGCTACAATGTACTTCTATCATTCACTGGTCCCTGATATAGTATAGCTTCATCCCTATGTCTAGGGCGAATATATTTCGTTGACAATCAGTCATGCAGCACACCTTACAGGTTACGCCAACTCTTTTCGAGATACATCTCTGTGTACTCTGCTTTAAGTGTTCCACATCCGGGTTTTCTTTTAGCCATCCAACCCTCAATTATTTACTAACCTTTCAAAGAAATCTCTCCTCCAGGCTGCTGAGAAACATCTCCCTTCATCTTAGCCATTGTTGTGCGCTTGTCTGGAGCTGAATGTTGGAGCTCTTTAAATTGTGTAATTACTCCAGTGTGCCGTGCATGGTGAGCCCTGGTGTCTGTTGGTGCGTGTACCAAATCACACAACAACAACCTCTTATTGGTTAAAAAGTTCGCCTTATTTGTGTTGGTTCTTTAATTTGTTAACCATCGGGTCACCAGATCGAAGTGCTACTCACTTTGTTAAGACCAAACAAAGTTTTCCGATCCATGTTCGTCCCCGGTAAGTCAGTTAGGACAGCCAGTGTAGGGCCATTTGATTATAGCACGATAGTTATTCGATCCGGGTAGTCACATCTCAATCAGATTAACCTATGATTGCCTTGTCCCTTCACGCATGCGCATTGCACTTTCTTGTATCTGCATTGTGAAATATCCTAGCAGGGTTTGTATAACCATCCATCATTATTAATCCGACCTGTCAATCTTTGAGACCATTCGGTTCCTATTTGTTCTTCTCTCGGTAGTATATTTGGTCTATCATTATTGCTGGAATGTGCGTTAGTGCGTGCAATAGAACACTCCCGTTCACTGATAGTCGGTAAGTTTGGAACAAGATTGCTTCGATTATCCCACGCCACATAAATTTCCCTCTTCCTCGTGCTATTTCAGAAACAGCCTAGCTGTGCTTGTTTTATTGGTAAATTATATTTGTTACAAAAAGAAAAAAAGGATTATGACATAATGAGACGCAATATAAAACTTTAACTCAAATTAATTATACAAATTGAGAAATAAAACTGGAGGGTAAAGTTAGATGGATACAGCGGGGACCTTAATCAGAAAAGCTTCATGTGTGTCTTCTTGCATGCATAATCATGTCAAATACCTCCTTGAACGCGAATCACCACATTCTCTGACAGCTGAAGTTCGCTTGAGCTTTTTTCCTGATCTATTTCTGTGCTTTCAGTTGGGTAGCAGAAGGTGATTTGTTCGTGTGCCTTTGAGCCATCCAAGCCTAATTGATTGGCAATCACAAAGGAACACCACCTGCAAAAGATGAGCATGAGCTTTATTTGGCATTACACTCGTTTTGAAAATCAGTACAGGTGGACTCAACATAGAGTATTTCTCTTTCGTTTCTTGAAGTTTTCCGTTAACCCTACCGCTTAAGTGACCATCTCTACAGGTCCCAACTCATGTTTCTTGTAACCTTCACAACAATGTCCACATAAAGTCAGATCACCCAACGAGTGCACCATTTTGGTCAACTATGTAATCATTTACACTGCTTATATGGTTTTACATTCACTTGACCACCTTTGACGCGGGAACGAAAGTCGAAGAGGAAATGCTCGTTTTTCATTTCTAGGCCGAAATGAAAAAGTGGATGAACCAAATGTCAGATCAGTACACAGACTGTGATTTGTCACCTATTGTTCAGCTGAGACAACGGTATTTCTTATGCGCAAGATACATCAAATAGCCGGAAAAGTTAAACAACCTTCATCAAGAAATCCAACTATAGCAAATGTGAAGAGAATGGGTTTAACAGTAGTGAATCCACTTATAAGACTTTTGTTATACTCAGTTTTTTCGAACTGTCCACTTCCTTAAAAGTAACAGCTCCAACTATCTGATCCGGTGGAACTTCAGTAGGAGCTGATGGAAATCAAAAGAGAATTGTGATAAAAACAACTTAATAAGTCAGTAGGTTTGTCAGAACTAACTTCAACTTTCATTTCAATTTGAGCATGAACACGAAGGATGGTTGAC
>JTDE01005524.1:30834-41295 GCA_014338405.1 Paragonimus skrjabini miyazakii
CCATCTATCCACAGTGGGCTTTGATCGTGTTCCACGGTGGTGTCGAGATATTCCCCCGTGTGTTGGAATAATCGGGCCTCCGATTTGGTCGTTCATTCTATTTTGCCTGCCATGTCTCGGCCGTTAGTCCGATCCGGTCGAGCGATGACTCATCCGATTGCCCCCGTTGTCCGCCATCCGCTCGTTGTGGGTTTTTCTACGTAACTCTCCCCCCCCCGCGTCGAGGCACTCCACCGAGTGTTGGAACGCTCACACCTCCGGCCTGACAATCCACCACAATGTGACCACAGTTTATCAGGTTTATTGCTTTTCGAATTTAGAGTGTCTCAAGCGGATTCGCCAGATTTTAACGACGAACAGAGTCGCAGGGTTAATGTGCATACAAATAAGCTAAAAGTACGGAAATTGACTGGCTCTTACAGAGTAACAAGACGCGGTCCTGTCAGATGCAAAGAGTAAACCAAATTAGCTTGCCTAGACCCAGTTACACGGGACATCTTAAATTGACCTCGAGACATCTTAAACTGGAAAATGTACAAACCATCTGTGGGATTCCCTCTGAACATGGAACTATTCTCGAGCAGTCATCATCATCATCATAGACAGCAATACATCAGTGGTTCACACTGATGTTTAACTGCCACACAACCATGAAGAAGAAGAAACAAACCCTGTTTAGGAAGAGAGAAAAAAGGGAGAGGGTAGGGGACCTAACCGCTAAAAATAGCTACGTCTACATTCAAACATACAACATCAAGGCGCCTACACCTTGCAAACAAACAACCGAGCTGTAAGTGGAAGTAAGGCGTCATCACCAAGACAGCTTCCTCACGGCTTTCACTGCCCCGCGCCATTAAGTCCATTCACTTCACAGACAACTCGGCCACTCGTAGTATGGAATGCAAACCGACGACAGAATCTCGACCTTCCTGTTGTTTGTGAGGCGATCGTTAATCACTACTCCACCAACTTCACTCTAAGCATAGTGGGCTCAAACCGTTTGAACACTTAGAGGCAATCGCCTACACAGTATGCTCAGGATGTTCGATTTTTTTCAAGTTGAACATCGCCCATAATTGATCGCAGCTGTCGCATTTTCACAGAATTTCCAGTCGACCCCCTTTGAAAAGAAGCACTAGACTCGAGTTTCGCTCTCATTTGAGCTCGTCAATAGTGCATATCCTTGCCACGGCCGGGACTAGAACTCCGGCCACGCTTTCGTGAGGCAACCATGTTTAGTACTGCGCCATTGACCTCGCGTTGGGCACGACCGAATTATCATATTTGAACGCTCATTCACTTTCGCTTATGATTAGTGATCAGGTTGCCCTGACGAGCTCTAATCAGAACGAAACTCTAGTCTAGTGTTTCTCTTTGAAAGGGGCCGACTGGAAAGTCTATGGGTATGCGACAACTGCAATCAATTGTGGATGATGTTCAACTTGAAATTAATCAAATCCCAGACTACACAGCACTAATCAGAAAATGTATTGTTTGATTCAACTGCAGTCGAAGCTTTTTAGGGATCAATCTCATTCAACAATTATTAACGATTGAATGCTGCGCTTTATCCGAATTACTAAACCTCAAGATATATTGAACTGGCCATAACGTCGGTGATTAGCAATCCGTTTGCCAACACCAAGAACTGCCTTCATAGCTCACATGAGATAATTACTTCATTGTCAATAGTCGAGTGTGGAGAATCATAAAGGGACCTTCAGAAGTAGGACGGTGACCCGCACGAATGTAAATAACTGGGATAGTGGTGACACGCAGCGCTTGCACGAGTGTGTTTCTTCGTGTGGTGTTTCCGTACAGTATGACAACTTCAATAGTAATCCAATACATGACGCAAACATTCTTCCGGACACAACATTACGATAGAATTACTGAGCAACCGACGAGGTTCAATCACAGCCTTCCTGAGAAGCACTCGATATATTGTGTGAGATAATCTTTTCTGATCAGCCGGATTCAAAGTGTGTGGAATTGCGAACGGTACTATTTCGATCGTATGGCGTCGAACACCTACCCTGCATATGATGCTGAATGATTCGTGTTCTTTGTTCCCGTTTTGATTGGTGGAGGTCACTATGTTGCCCACTGTTGGTTGCCATCCTGAATCTTCAGACCACGTGTAGACCTCGTTACGATAGTTAGACTGGTTTGCCAAGCCCGTGCTCTGTGTCTGTACCTGCTATCCAAGCATTACCAGTGTTGTCGAACACCGCGTCTCATTAGCTGGTGACGAGAAAAATGTTTGTAATGTCATTTATTTACGCTGTTTTGATTTGCTGCATGTGAAAGACAACTGCTGGTTGCTTGGAGCCACTGGAAGCAAATGTTTTTGGATTAGTTGAGTCTGTTACTCAAGCCGTAACAGACTCTCTTGAGAGGCCCACGAAAATAAGTCGTGACAGTTTCTTGGCGACGAGAGCCACAGGCACCTTAATGTCTTACGCACCAGCAAGAAAGAGTATAGTACTAACGTCTTCAACACCTTAATCGAAGTATGAGAGCGTGCCAGTTATTTACATTGCAAGATATCGTTGATCGGATTTGCGTTTAGCTTTAGCTGAGTATGTAAATGATTACATCTCAGCCAATGAGCAAGCATAGTCAGCCACGAAAGATTTCTAGGCACCATAAGCCGTTTAGACGCCACCGTATGAAGCTGCGACGAATGCGACCGCGAGTAAGTTGGCCGCCTCAGATTGGTGGAACGCCAATATACTCAGCCCACCGTCAGCAAACAGGTGCATACGGTAGCTGCAAGTAAGTTGTCGATTATGCATTTTTATTTCGTATTGACCAACGGCTATCGTTATGTGATAAATCTCCCGCTGTGCTTTTCAGAAGTCTCAGCCATGCTGGCCTGCTACTCTTTTTTTCTCAGCTTTGTTGGTTCACGTATGTTGAATGTTTTGTTTGGTTCTCAGTCCAAATTTATCTTGTTTTTTTTCCTAATCCTGTAGATATACTCCAGCGTTAATATTCATCTTGCATTGTACTTTCAGTGTCTTTCTTCCCAGATTAGATCTTACCACTGAAGTCTATGTTTTTGTTTTTTTTGTATCCAAGAGATAAGGGTTTCAGTCTCACACTAGCTTACCATCTAACTATTCAGGATTGATTGGTTAGATCACAAAGACCTCCACTCACGTGCCTGCCAGTTTTATATCTTGGATACAGAATGTGTAACTAGAATCGCAAGCCACTTATGATGAGAGTTATGATCAGACGTTGTTTGTCTTCGGCTACTGTGACAGGCTAATAAAGAAGCAGATGCCATCTACTGTGTGGATAGTGGACGACAAGGTTGAGACCGCATAACAGTTAGCCTGTAAGACGCTTTAATAAGACTACGTATGTACGTATGACTACGTACATAAGACTACGCTCCGAACTGTTCCTAGTGAATTACTTTATAGCTTCACAACATTACGTCATCAAATTCTTAGGAAACTCCCCATGGATGTGCGGATCTTCATTAACCCATGACTTGAGGCAAACCAGCATTGGAAACCTCACTTTTCGCAAGTCTGTTACCGTGAAGCTGACGACATGTTCTGTTGGAATTGTACGCAACAAACGTTTGTTTCAGCGGTCGGCAGATGATAAAAACTATATTTATGAACGAAAACTTCTGCGATTCGCTAAGTTCTGCCACGAGGTGAAAATGTGACCAACGCACCCTCGACCGGATCGGAACTCTGCGTGTTCTTCACGATTCTGACTTTCGTTGGACTTGGCCTGGCTCTCTAAATTCACAGCTCTTAGGCAGACATGCTCGGCAAGTACACATGTGAAGAACATGCTGAAACGTTGCATCCAAACTCCAAAACAGTATTGGAGGAGTCCGTCCTATTAATTTCCACCGGACGGCCGTCTCATGGTTTATCGCGGTCAGTTATGTCATTTATCCCTTATCTACTCAAAAATATGCGGATAATCTAAATTAGCGAAATACGGAGTTTGAGCATTCTGCTGCGCACTGTACCAAAATAAACTGTGTGGTGATCTCATAGTTTTGTCTTGCAAGATGTGCATGTCTATACAGTAATCTTTCCTAACAGGGCTACCCAAGTTGCTACTTTCATTCGAGCTCGTGGAATTTATATAGGAAATTAGAATCTTAGAAAGACCACTCTTGGTTCTGTTCACGGACTACAGTACTAGCTCAAATTTGGTTCCATCGCCCCGGTTGGACCACAGTTCTATCCCCCGGAGATTGATGTTCAGTCTACACAAGGTAGCTGACTTTTCCGTTCCGTAGACAGCCTGGGTTGTCCCACGTCAGTGACACCATTATCTTATCGAGTTTTTATCTTGTGGCGTTTTATTTCACTGACCAAGGTCGGCTCGTGAACACCGCTTGACATCCATTCTATTGAATTATCGATAACCTGATCTCATTTTCGTCGCAGAATGCAGTCCGTACTTTCTATCCGACAGATTGTGGGCTGTCCTGATGCAGTGCGCATGCACAATTCCGGCTGTACACATTGTGAGTGAGGTGATACCTTACTGTGAACTTGGGACTGAATCACCAAGACAATTCGCATGCATCATCATTCATTGTAAGCAGAGTTTATCAAATTTGGCACTGAGTTACTACGGGCAATGTGCCAAAGAGAATGTCTGTCTGTGAGATAGCGAGTCCTACTTTACAAAGAAGCGTGACAAGCCAGATATTTAGGGGATGCTCATTAGTTTTGGTATGTCTAGTTCAAAACGTATTCAGCAAACAGTAGCTGTATTCTTACCGCAAACATGAAGCGTAACAACGTAAAGCATGTACGAGAGTGGATCAGAACAACGACGGCAAAGACTGATCAACACGAATGCAATAGGATAGCCACGTGATTCGTGAAGCGTAAATGTCCGTTGATAGCGCAAACTCGCCCGTGCACAAGACATGCTAGTCGGTAGATCAGCCAACTAATGACAAGGCCGAAACGGAGATGGACGCAAGTTTAAGGCCAACAAGCCACGCAATAAATCTTTCGAGTAGTAGAGACGAAACTGAAGCATTGTGGAGCACGGGCTGTGTGACTGAAAGAGGTATACGATCTACGACATAAATTGCCAATTGTGTGGGTGGTTTCGTAGGGGATGTTTAAAAAGGGGTACATTCACAAACCAGTCCAATATTCCATCAAAGTATTGTAGTACAAAACAGGAATGTGTTTATTTGCTTTTAACCACAGTTTGACCGTTGCAGAACCAGTGCACAAAATATGGAATCAACTGCACTATATTCAGCAAGAGATCACTACATAAAGGATAATAACGAGCTTATTTTCTAAACAATAAAATGCATTCCCTATTGACGTTTCGTTTACCACCAATGCATGAGCTGAGTTATTGCTTTCCGAAGATGACACCTTCTAGAATAAATCACTGCCAGCGGTCTCCCTAAGAATGGGACTACCGTATATGTACAGACACAATTCCACAAGGAGATTTCAATTTATTTGTCATTACACTAAGCAGCAGAACATCAGTCGTTAACGATGAAAAATAGCAACTTATTTTCTAGAGAAAAGGGACTGTAATGGATGTTATTCACTAAGAACATTTCTATCTAAGCCCAACTATTCAATATCAGTATGCCTATACCTTGCAAATAAATAACCGAGTGATAAATAAGAGTAAGGCAGCATACACTAAGCAGTTACGTCGCGATTTTCACTACTCCCTTTTCCTGTTTATAATTTCCTAACAACGTGGCAACATTCACACCACTCAAACATACTAGTCACTCTCGCCCTTGATGTATTCAACCATACATTTTGAGTCTTGAATGTCCCATCTTTGATGACTAACTCAACCGACAGTGGTTGGCTTAATTGTAATGGTTCTCACTACTTCACGGTAACGTGTCTATCTTGCACCGTACGCAGATTGGCTGTGGTGCAACAGACGAATAGTTGATATCATTCGTGCACGGTCGTATCACCTAAGTCTGTACATCCTCAAAGACTGGACGAATGCACTCGTTTTACTTCCGATTTCAGTCCTCACCGTTGCTCACTCAGCAAAATCATTCAAGTTCGACTGCGTAGTGACCCGTTCTGTGTTGCTGACTTATAACTTACATCCAGTTTGAAGGATACACAAAATGTCTGCGGAAAAGTAGGGCCTGGAACCTTTGACTCAATGTAACGACTGGTCGTTTTGGTGCCTTCATGTGGATTCGTTAGTTCACCGATCAAGTGGACACTTGGTGCTTTAAGATTTGTATATATGTCATCGATTAACGGACGTTACAGTTGTTGGGGAAGCATTACCAGGGGTTTCAGCGTGAACTGATTCCCATGTGGCAAGCATTCCGTTTTCCACTTATACTGTTCACGTCGTACAGCCTAATGTGCATTGTACAATTTTAACCGGGGAATATCTTAACCTTGTTCTATGTGGTGATACTCATTCCTCAAAGAAGTAACTGTGCCATTGCGTCACGTAATGCATGAACTCAGGTGTTACCCTGTTGGAAAATTAAAACATATTGTCAATTTGGAGCAGGAAGTGTTTCAGCGTTTGAAACTAAGAGAGCACGAGATATGCTGACCAATTTTTATGACCAATTCACTCACATCTAAGGCAGAAGCTTAGTCCTATACGATCAACGGACGTCTACAGTTAATGTTTTCATCGCAGTATACTTCGTCCTGATGAGTAACTTAGTATTTCCTCAATGCTTCAGATAAGTGAAATACCATCGGCAAATCAAAGAAACATAATCTTCGGCTCACAGTAAACTCGTATGTCCGTCGCTGTTTCGACAAGGGCTATATTTAACGTCTTTTGCTCAATTCTTATGGAGCCGTTGAGTGTAAATGTAGCTTTTAGTCATAAACTACCTAATAATGCATTAGCAACTAATCATAATGTACGCCATCTTATTACTTCTTTTAGACAATGCATTTTTATGACTTGAGTTTTTCCAATCCTTTTATCTCATTAACTTAGATCTTTCTCTTTTCTTCGTCTCACTGTTGTAGGATCGTTAAGCATCAATATGAACCAATACGTTCCCGGTGTTGATGATGGTAATAATGACTGTTATTTGGAAACGATCCATAAGAACCTCATCAGCGATGAATACTGTTCATCAATCTACATTTATAGTTATAATAAAACAAGTCTCTTTTCCAAATAGATTGTCTGAGGTCTGGCTTTCTCAAACTGTTGGGTTTTGGACATATACGAGTGCTCCGCAGCAAGGTGACAGATGACGCAAGTATACACAGAGAGTTGAACTTTTTTATATAATACATTTGGAAGCCCCAATGATTTGATTAACGTTGATCTTACTACAGACTCCGTCACAGTTCACGACTGTATAAGTGCTAGATAAATTCAGTAGCGCTTTGCTGGAGATTCACTTTGGTCAAAACCGTGTCTGCAAGCATCCTCTCTCAAGTCATTCCTCGCTTTAATTTTACTTATTAGCTAAACAGGAAGTGGAAAAATTTGTTATTGTATGACCACTAATTAGTTTGACAGAGCAGTTAATTTAAAAAAGACCCGGTTTGGAAAGTTCAGTGCTAGACTCGGATTAGAAACAGCATGCAATAACACAGCAGGCGATGTACTAGCTGAACCACGAAGCCATACCGGGTGCCCAAAAATTCGGCATTTTTAATCTGTCACCCACCAGTTCTAAGGTCTCCTATGGAACCCACCAAGTGATCCAGGAGATCGGCTACCCCGGGAAGATTTCTTAGCCAGTTCACGCTGGAAGCCACTAACGCCACTGATGAGCATAAAAATTGTATTATGAATAAGTCGAATACGTAATTGTGTAGATGTCTACATTTCGTCTAGTCAGTGGCGAGTTGCGCTGTGCCGTTTCTAAGGTTAACTGCACACATTCCAAGCTATATGACTTAAATCCTAATGTATGTATGATATTTTTCAGCTTTATGATATAACTTCCGAACCCTATCGTTCTATTTTAGGCTAGTCTACTCTACAGGGTTGTCCATTACCACATTCGGTGAGCACGCATACTAGTCCAACACTGTACTTGCGTCACACTAATACACAGCTGCGGCACAGCCCATGGACACTAATGACAGTAGTCACAGATGAACGGCATCAAAGAACAAGGTTTTCCGAACGTGGATCACATCAAACTATCGTGCACAACGGAAGGGCATCTGTAGACACCGACCTCGTAAAGCTGTTTTCGATGACATACACATTAAAGTCTATATCTGGGCTTCTTCAAAATCCTACTGAAAGAAGGTTAGTTTGTTCTAGGACTTCTTGACTGTTTCTTCATAATGCTTCGTCTATTCTTGTGACACCTTAAACCGTCACTCCGCTTTTTTGCTGGCGGATACCTCAGCTATATTTTACAGGTAGGGGATAACAACAAACACATTTATGCGATCAGTTGTGGATGATGTTCAATCTATATGATGATCAAAATCCCCTACTACTCATCAGTAAACATTTATGGTTATTGGTTAACAACTGCAACGCCCCAGTGACCTTTCCGAAATGTTGACCCTGAAGAGAGCATCACGCTCCAGAAAAACAGGCTGCACAACTGACAGATGGCGATACGGCTTAGGCGACGCGTCGTTGTAACGGAACGACATAGAGAATCTTCTCGTTGTTAACAAATACGTCCTCTTGATTCACAATCATATTCATTCGTTCAATTCATCACTCACCTGAGTGGGACGTCCCTGCGTACCCTCATGTGTAAACGATTTTCAACGCCAATATTGAAGTCAAAGTAAATGCTAATCCAATGTGAGTCCTTTTGATCATAGTCCGGGTGACTCACACGCCGATACAGCGTACCGATTGAGGAGGTTATCCGATCTTCGGTTGCATTCGAATTGCGAAGCAGACTTGCGGTTAGTCGTGTTTCAGTATCCAAACTCTCTGCGGACGAATTACCTTGTCGTGTGAGAGAGCTTTGCAATAGTTTAGCTGTAGATTCTGACATGGATGGCGCCCAAATTACTGTACCAAACGGACTGTCACTATCCGGGTCACTGGAATATCGGAACCAGTTACCTGAAAAAAGTAGATGTGAGTTTTCTGCACGATATTTGATAGGGACGCGTGGTTCACCGATCTCCGTTGGAGGGTCAATGAAAAAAGAGTCCTCTTCATCTACGGCATGTGCAATGCATGATCCGGGTCGATCGCTTGGGACAGGACTCAAGCGGAACGCGCGAAAGTAAGTTACAGAATCCCGGTGACTTTCGCCTGACCCGTATTGAGTAACTGGGAGTGTGAACGCTTCGGAAGGATGGACGCTATTCTCCTTTGCTCTCACCAAGCCACCGGCTAGCATGATGCATGCATCCGTAAACTTTGAATTGCCGATCGATACTCGCATAAATTGGCTGGGAAGCCGGGTCCCTCCAGCACTATCTGTCAGAGAGAGTTGCAAAATATTTGTTTCGTGTTTCTAGAATCCCACATGCTTGAACTGTTGTATACCGACTAATCTATAGAACTGACCTAGCAGTGGGTAGCTAGGTGGATTGTTCACTTGCAGCCTGTCATACTTGAGGCGACTGATTTTATTCCTGGTCGTTATCATTCTAAAGTCAGACCTCGTTCATGTGACCAATAACAGACCTTGTAATTTAATTTATCCTCACTTCTACAACTGTTTCTACTTGGTTAATGGTTATTTATTTAACGGTGTGGTGTAGGCACCTTGATGTTGTATGTTTGAATATAGACGTAGCTATTTTTAGTGGCTAGGTCGCCTCCCCTTTCTTTTCTTCTCTCTTCCTACACAGGGTTTGCTTTTTATTCTTCGTGGTTGTGTGGCAATTAAGCATCAGTATGAACCAATGGTGTATTGCTGTCTATGATGATGATGATGATGATGGGTAGTAAATCACGATTCTGCTGTCTAGTAATACCTCTGCTGAAATATAGAAGACAACCGGTACTAATGTTGACAACTTTGTTCCCCGAAGACAATCATTTTGGTCGGAGCGTTTCTTTCTCCCATATGTGTACCTTCTTCCTACGGAACAATAGTTCACTGTGGACATACAAAACAATCCATCACATTGGAAGTATCCGGGATCCCAATACAAGCTTGATGGTAACCATAGTTATGATGGACTGAATAAGTCACCACTTCATTAGTCGACTACAGGTGCATATTTTGTCGAATGAAAAAAGGCATCTACTGCCATGTTCCCAAACGATACTGTAATACACCGAATCGCTAAATTTTGAGTGTTTTGGATGAAAATGAAGACTGCGGTTGATCAAACCTAACACTGGATGCACAAAGCAGATAGTTTTGACTATTCTAGATGTTTAAAACACTGAGTTCCCTTGATCCAGTTCACCAGTAATGATAGAAGACATACGTCGCGAGATGTTAACATTTCGTTTACTCTCTCAGTCACGAACGTAAAACATTGGAATCCGAAGTTGCTTGCCTTCTCCGAAACTATG
>JTDE01005525.1:32209-42477 GCA_014338405.1 Paragonimus skrjabini miyazakii
CATTAACGCCGCTCATTTACAACTGATGTACTGTAAGTACTTTGTCTGAAATTCCGATTTCAAAATTTCATAAAATATTTAAAAATGGAGGATTCGCGCCAAAAGGACCGTTTTGGCTTTTGAACGACCTTCAAGGCGAATCCCGGGAAACGGATAATTGCACAATAATGCACTGTTATCAACGCATTTGTGAGAGACCCGTTCGGATGTACGCGATCATGACAGATACTTTCATGCGGTACAAAACTACAAATAATTATATTATAAGACAGCAGCGGAATCTGTCGCCAAAAGAAAGCGGATTCAGAAGGAAAATGATTGCAGATTACAAACGTTTGATGCACGCATCAGGGAAAAGGTTAGTTAGCCCGTTACACAGATTCAACACAAATGATGAGTTGTTACAGTAACTTACATTTACACGATTCGGTGGGAGAGGACGTTTCAATTATTTCAATGTCACGCCGAGAAATACATGCAAATGTATCCTCGAGGGATTTCGCCGTTATTTGACGTTGCTTCAGTCGGGAAAATGTTTAAATAATTCACATTGGGCGAGGGAACATGGGCTGTTCCAAAATCCAGCGAAGAGTTCAACAGATTCCGGCGCAGGGCTCCGTCGATTGCTCGAAAACGTCAGACAGTTGAAAATCTTGCGAATCTCTTGGTCAGCATAGGGTTTTGAGCGTCCAGTCGTCACGAAAATTTTCCTTGCATAACGGATGCTCGGAAGGTAAGAAAAAACGCAATCTCATGTGTTAAATTGGAAACTATGAAGTGATCAAATGCAATATGAGGAATGATGTATATGTTATTGTTTCGTTACAAAACTTTTACGCGATATTATTATTTCTGTGTTCTTTTAACAAATTATACCATATTGGCGATAAATGGGTAATCAGCAGCTGTTTCTAGAATGATTAGCACATGGTAATAAAAAAACTCTATATGATGTTTTTACGTCAGTTCGCTTTATAGGGTCGATGTTTAAACCATATTGGCCGAGTGATGAATGAAATTTTAAACTTTTTGACGTTTTCGACCAATCCTGGATGTCCTGTGCTGGAATCCGCTCAATTCTTCGCCCAATTTTGGAACTTCCCGTCCTCATTCGCCAAAACTGAACTATTCCAACATTTTTCCAAATGAAATTACGTCAAATAACGGCGAAATCCTCCGAAGATGAATTTGCACGTATTTCCCCGCGTGACCTTGAAATATTTGAAACGTCGTCTGTAACAGGCAAGCCAGACGTTCTGGCTTCGTGCACCAGTCATAATCGTAAACCAACTTTGAGCAACGTGGAGACATCGGGGGACAGCGTTCTTCTGAAATAAGGGTTCCAACGACAGTCCTATGAAAGGAGACAATAGAAACAAGCGTGTGCCGAGGGCCCAGTAAGACATGCACACGACTTACACAATCGAAAAAAGTGGCGCCTCCAACACGGCAGCACGATGCGTTACACGTCTTTAACTAAACTTGTAAAAGGTAAATTGATATAACATCTCATTTTTTGGACTGAATCCGTGGAACAGACGAACTACCCTCTTCATTATGTGCGAATCGAACGTTGTAAACTTTGACTATTTCCCCTTTGATTACGTCTTCTTTTGTCGGCAGATTTCATGCCTGTCTTGTTATATATCCATTTGTTGCTTTGTACCGCATGTAATTATCTGTCATGATCGCGCACATCCGAGCGTGCTTCTCACAAATGCGTTGAGAAATATAGTAATAATGTATTTCATAGCACACAATGATTATCAGGGTGTTCATGAGGAGGGTTTGAGGCAGGGGGACAGCACGCGATGTGAAATGGTGCTTTAGTAGGATTGCTTAAGGTTAACAGGGGGGTATTTTTTCTACGGCTCTCTGCAGAGCTTTTGTATACTAATCACTAAACCATCAATACCGGGTACCAGTAATTATAGCCTGATGGCTTACTACGGTGAAAAGAACCTTCAATTTTTTTGTCCAACATTCCTAGCAATGCGTGTAAAATAACGCACATGAATAAGATGATGCTGTTTCGTGAGAATGCAATGTATCAAATACTAGATGGGATGTGAGTAAACGGTGGATACGCAATGGACAGTTTAAAGCAAGCTGTTTCAAATGTGAGCCTGGTAGAAGGGACTGGTACATACGTTATATGCTGCTGACGGCCAAATGTTCTCCGGACCACATCCAAGAATTTCATCAGAAGATACACAAATTCTGAAGATAGACATCATGTTTGATGATGTCAGAAAGCCGTCCAAGCCCTTTCTGAAACATTCAATGTTTTTACTGCCTCTGATTTTATTCGGAAGTCTATTCCAAATATGGGTATTTTGCGATAAGTAATTTGGCTCGTATCATTTATCGAGCTTGCAGGGTTGGCCAAGTGGAACCCCCAATTCTTAGACCACACGGGGAGCTGTGTTTAAAATGAACGGGGTAAGCCGTAGTGATGACGTCCATGCGTATCAGTTTAAACAGAAGTGCCAGATTCAATCTTAGTCTTCGTAACCAAAGTGGATTAATATCAAGTGTTTGACAACGTTCAGTATAGGTGAATGAGGTTGAATATCCTAATAAGCTTTCGGTAAATGCTCTTCGGAGATTTTTTAAACCAAGCCTTTCGGATTTGCGAAGATGGCAGTGAATGAAGATGCAACACTCAAGTTGAGGTCAAGTACACATTTTGTAAACAGCCAGCTTCGCATCCGATAAACCGAATGCCATTTTGATACAGCCTATCGTCCTTTTAGTGTTTGCTACCTGAAAACGTACCTGTTAATAGAAATCGAGGCAGTATGAATAACATTTTCCTAGATCTGGAATGGGTGTGTTGGCATCAACAATGAGGAAGAACCACCGGGTATTTGACAACCATACGTGATAATGTTCGACTCGTTTGCTGAGAACGTCATGAGTCATGTTTTGCACCATGACTCCAATGATGCTAGGTCCTGTCGTATATTTTGTAGACACGAGACGAGGTGGCTAGGCTATGGAATTGTGTAAACGCTTCTGACATCGTCGGTTAACAGAAAGGATTGGCCTGTCTAGTAACATCACATACGTCATTCATATATATGAAGAAAAACGACGGTCCCAGAACGCTTCCTTGAATCACCCCACTGGTCACCGGTTTTGGCGTGGAGCTGTGCTCTCCCGTTTTGACAATTTGGGCTCGGCCTTCGAAGTAGGATAAAATCCAGCCGTACAATGGGTCATGTATGCCAAGGGATGTCATTTTGATCAATAGGCGCTCATGGGGTACACGATAGAAAGCCTTTTGCACGATTAGGAGTGTGATAATTACTGCATTTCGTGCGTCGGCATGCATCGACATATGTTTTAAGAATTCCAACCGACATGTCATGAAACTACATTTACTAAGGCAAAAGTTAAGCACGGTTTTGTGACCTTAAGAACCGCGCGCTGAGAACTTTCATTATCATTTCAAACGTTCTTGAGCAGATTGGTGTTTGGTTGATTGAACGGTAGTTACTAAATTCCTGCCTTGGACCACTTTTGTAGCGGGGCATTATGGTTGACTTTTTCCACTGGGGAGAGAAGGTGCTGGATCGAAGAGATAGCGTGAACAAATTTAGTAAGAGGATGGATACATCCTCACCTCCTTGCCTGATAACGACTGGTGGAATACCATCAGGTCCAGGGCGGATTGTGGGTTTAATAGAAGCTAGTTGTGAGCGGATACTTCTAACAACAATCAAAACATTGCGCAGAACTTTGGTTGTTTCCAACGGAGTTACATATGTGCTTTCCACGCTGAACGTAGCAGCAAAATGTGAGTTGAAGATTTCACATATTTCAACTGGGCCATCGGCAACCGTTTTATCTTTGAGAGTTATAACTTTTATAAAAGGGTCTTTCTCAGACTTTCTCTGCTTCATCAATTGCATTAGTTTCATGCCTCTCTGCTCGCTACCGGGCACGAGCCTTTCTTCTTTTTACATAATGCGGCCGCGTTGTATGTTATATGTATTCAAACATGCCGCTCTTTTGCAAAACTAAGGAGAAATCCAGTGTTCTTCTGTGCATCGACTTAAGTGATTTAAATATGTCAGTCCCTTTCGCAGTAAGAATTCTCCATTGTACATAGGAATCGACGCGTTTTGACTATATGGGCGAAAGAATGTCGATACGAAAGCGAAATGTTTGATAAATTCCTGGGTTGCTACTTTTGGGTCTGATGTTCGACAGAATTTATTCCAACTTAATGGTCTTATTAAGGAGGAGAGAGTATTGCAATCAGTGAACTCGATCGGATGGTTGAATACAAATGTCGGTTTGATAATTGTCTTCAAGTCAAACTGACACTTGACTATATTACGGTCACTTCCTGGAAATCGTCTTAGAATTGTTATTCCTACAGACGAGATACCTGTGCTGAATATGCGCTCCGAAATATGCCTTTGTGTGGTGGCCGCCATAACATGTTGGTTCCATCCATTCAGTTAAATGCATGGGAGAAAATCGGCTTGCTTTGCCGGAGCTGTGAATGGGCAAATATACTTCTCACAGGATTCGCCTTGAAGATCGTTCAAAAGACAGAACGGTCTTTGGGCGCGAATCCCCGACATTTAAAAAACTTTTGAAATTTTAAAATCACAATTTCAAGCTGAGCACGTATAATACATTAATTGTGAATAAGCAGCGTTAATGAGAAAATCGAAATACAACGAATAAGTCCCAAAATTATTGGTTTAGTGATGAAGATGTTTTCACCCTTTTTGCGAAAATGACCCGTTGTTGGCGTTGGCTCACCTTTTCAAGTCTTATAAATGCGATCATTGCAATTGTCGAGGTGAAGTACGTCATCCCATTGTCCGAGAGTACTTCATCTCGCGGCGTTTTACAGATATGGTCGAAATGAAAATATACGACCATACAGTGTTGGTTTCGCATTTCAACATGAACATTGACACATTTGATAGTGAAACATGTGTGACAACATTTCCAGCATCCTTGTCTATACGATATTTATGCTATTTCTCCTTGTTTAAAGAACTTCAGGTAGATACTGATCGATGAAACGTTGCTCTTCGAAATGGTTGGAAATGACACTATCATATGGTTGTTTCCATCTGCGGTGTACATGGAACGGCGTAAAAGGAAGGTATCATGACCCACTCTGTCATCGAGAATCTTCAGAAGTGAAATCTACTCACTCTACCGCATTGTTTCAAACTAGACTGAGGTCGCGTGACGTCCATGCGGAACAATATACGGAAACAGGTAAAATCAAGCTGCCTGCTGATCACCGGGACGTATACCTCCCGGCCAGTCACACTATGTTTAGAACGCCAGGTATCTATCGCGGTGCGGGAAAATATTCACATCAATGCGACAACCAACAGAATCAAAGATGATGATTACCATGTACCCCAAACACTCCAAATGCAGGTTTTCCATCACTTCCCGCATGTGTTTGTTCTCCACATTGTTCTTGGTGAGAGTGGCTCGGAAGGAGCAGCTACCGGTGTGAACATATGCTGCATACTCAGAGGCCGATCATAACTTAAGTCAATCGGGTAGAGTGGGTACTAGTTTGAACGCATACTGCATGATGAGACGTTGTTTGATAGCTAAAGTCAATCGGCTGAAGCATCTACTAGTGCGAGCTCATACTGAGTCTTTCTTCATAGCATAAGTGAATGATGTTGGATCATCTACTAGTGTGAACGTACACTGCATACTCAGACGTTCTTCATAGCTTAGGCTAATCAAGTTGGAATAGCCTATAGTGTGAACGCATACTGCATGCTGAGACGTTGTTGATAACCTAAGTCAATCGGGTGGAGCAGCTACTAATGCGAACGCATACTGCATGCTGAGACCTTATTCATGGCTTGAGTGAATGAGGTTGAAGCATCTACTTGTGTGAACCTATACTGCATACTCAGACTTACTTCATAGTTTAAGTGAATTAGGTTGAAATAGCCCCTAATGAGAACACATCCTGTATTCTGAGATGTTGTTGTTAGCCTGAGTCAATTGGGTGGAGCAGCTACCAATGTGAACGCATACTACATACTCAGACCTTTATGGGCCTGGTCAGCGGGATCAAGCTAGCAATTCCATTCTCTGAATAGATTACACTAAGCAATGTTTGACGATAAATCCAAGTCTATTGTACTATACACAACTATTATGTGCGGTATAAGGTGGAGAACAGTTTGACGAGTTGGTTCGTGGGATTGCTCTTTCCGGGTATGATGGAACTGGTCCAACAAATTAATACTCAATCTGTTATCACTATCGAAAACCACTCGACAACGAAAAGCAAGGTTTCAACGCGTTGACCATCGCGTGTTAGTATCGACTCTGAAATAAAGTGTACAGAGGCAGCTCGTCAAGCTAGCGAGGCACGGAGCGAGTTGTGATTTTAGCCTCGGGACGGATATAACAAATGGAATAATCTGACTAATACAAAAGTAGGCAAAATGCCGAAATCATGAAAATGTAGAAAACGCGACTATCAAAATCATCATTTATTATGTTCGATACACAGCCCTCCCCCAGAAGGCTAGTAACTGTTACTCAAGCCTTTGTTATTCCAGAGAGAGAAGGAAAATATATATATATCATGTCTTTCTGATTGATCACAGTTACAGGGTGATACACATTAAGAATAATGACATGGGATAGGAAATGTTAAAGTTCAGGGAAGGGTCGATCGGAAAAATGGCCGCTGCGCTGTCAGTTTTTGTTATTTAGTCTTCGGTGCGTTTCTTCTCTATCGCAGCGGGCTGCCCAACCCTGAATACTCTTGAGAGAAAGGAGGAGTAGTTTTTTCCAGTGATGTGCGATAGGTAGCTGGGAGTTGTCGTTCCACGCTCCATGTTCAGATAGTCTGCAAATAAGGAACATGGTGAAGTACCCGCAAGACTGGCAGAAATGGACAACTCACCGTGTCAACGTATCCGGTCGACACAATAATTTCATAGCCAACGACTTTATAGACCCTGCAATTTTGAATGTGACTGCCTTCGGTTTTTCCTTTCTTCTTCTTGTGCTCCTGTTTAAATTTGATAGACTCAAGAAAGAACAGGGTTGGCGTACGAAGAAACCTGATCAGGAACAACGCCGTTTGGGTTGCAAACCTGGTAACGCATGAGGTAACTACAAAAAGGCATTATGGTCAAAGCAGTGTTTTTTTGTTTTTGTACGATTGTGCATATGTTATGGAAGAAACGTTATTTCCGAAAATCGTGAATTTTATCATACTCTGCAAAACGTACTGGCTTTAGAAGCTCCCTACAAAGCCGACTGTGCCTAGAGGTAGGAGGAGTAGGTGCCGAGTTTGCGGGAGTTGCAGGGGGTTCCGTGAACGGAACGCTTTTTGCTGGCACTACAGGGCGATGTGCGCCCTGGAAAGTGTTGCAGAGGATTCTTCTCTCTGACGATGTCAGAAATACGGGTTGGATTTTGAGAGAGCACTTTTAACGGAGATACCCCATCTCAAGACAAATGGCTTGCGCTGCAGCCATGGCTGCCAGATCGATGCCATTGTCAACAGTTGTGCTGGGGTTATGGGCCCGTGAAAGAGCGTCCGCAAAAATGTTGTCGGTACCTGAGGCATGTCGTATATCTGTCGTAAACTGAGAGATATAGTCCAGGTGCTAAATTCCCTTGGGGAATGCCTGTCGGATGAAGCATTAAAAGAATAGACTAAAGGTTTATGATCAGTGTAAACGATGAAGGTCCTGCCTCCTACCGGAAACCGGAAGTGGCGGATGCCTAAATAGATCGTCAGTAACTCTCTACCAAACGTGCCGTAGCGGGATTCCGCGGGTTGTGAGCGTTTGGAGAAGAAAGCTAAAGATTGCCATTGCTTACCATGAACTGCTGTAACACAACAGCAACAGCTGTTTCGGAAGCGTCGGTTACTATTGAGAGTGGTGCATTCGGATCAGGATGAGCAAGGAGAGCTAAGTCAGTGACCGCATCCTTGAGCTCACTGAACACAGTGCGTGCAGCCTCGGTGAACTGGAATTTGAGCTCACCTCCACGGGGATGATCCGTCATTGGCTGCATTATATGCGCACAGCGAGGTATGAAGCGTTGTAGTAGTTAACCGGACCACTAAAACGACGGAGTTGCTTAAAGAAAGTTGGTTCTGGGTATTCACGGATGGCTTTCACCTTATCCAGGAGTGTGGCGATTCCCTTTTCTGAGATTTCGCGACCCAGAAATTCTATTATGGCCTTACCTAGTTCGCATTTAGTGAAATTAACTGTGACGCCGTGTTGGGTCAAACGTTCCAGTAGGGTGCGAAGATGCGTAAGGGGTTCTTCTTGTGACGTGTTAGTAACCAAAATATCATCTAGATAAGGGTAAACAAAGTACAAACCGCGCGTCACTTCACGGATGAAACGTTGAAAAGTTCGAGCTGCGTTGCTCAGACCAAATGGCATTCGAAGAAACTCGAAAAGGCCAAAAGGAATAATTAATGCGGTTTTGGGTATATTGTTTTTGACTACCGGAATGTGATGATAAGCTTGTACTAGGTCTATATTGCTGAAGATGGCTCTTCCATGTAAGCAAGTAGTTAAATCCTGCATGTGCGGGATTTGATACTTGTCAGAGACGGTTGCTTTTTTGAGCACGCGGAAATCACCGCACTGCGGATGTGGTGAGTGACATTAGAGGTCACTTTTGGGATGTCGATCGATGTGCAAACGAGCTGTGGGAACTCAGTGAATAGATCCACGAGTTGTCTAGGTGCGGCAGGTTGAGCGTATATGGGCGTTATTGCCGCAACTGTTGCGTACGTGCCGGGTATGCTTGGCTCTGTGCTAGAATCGATCAACAATCGGCATCTTGTATCTACCAGAAGGTCAAAATACCGGAGAAAATCGATCCCGATTATTGCGAAAGGTACCGCGGCGATTGTAAACACCCAGCGGAATGTCCGCCGAAGGCCTAAATTAAGCGTTAAGGACCGCTGGCCGTATGCGTTTATAGGCGTGCCATTTGCAGCGCGGAGCTGTGGGCTGCAGAGGTTTGGCACCTCGTGTTTTGTAGATCGAAACACACCAACCTGCGCCCAGGCAACTACCAAGAACGTGTCTCCGGTTTCCACATCCTTCACAAAGATGAAACGCCAAGACGCGACGCCGACGACGTTAGTCGCCATTACTGGCCGGCGTGGAAGTTTCCCTGCTTGGTCGGCTTATATGTGCACGGTTTAACGCACCTAGTGGATCGAGTGTCAAAACGTTGGTGACACCAACAGTAACCGTCGGTTTTCCGCGTCGTTGTGTGCTTGGGGGACCTGATGGATCGACGACGGGCAGGACGACCTAAAGGGATTCTGCTAAAATCGCAATGCAAAGCTGCGACTTCGGCTCACAGTGCTTCTATTTTTAATTCTTTCGCAGAGGGGTTGCTCTCAATATGTGGCAAAATACCCTCCGACGTACAGGGTGCCTGTATTGGGGTGTTAACCTGTTTAAAAAGTGGCTGGAAACACTCTACTACCTGATTAGCCATTTCCGCCGCCTCCGCTGGAGGTTGCGATTTCACGATGGACACGATTGCCTGTGCTGTCTCCGGAAGTCTCTGTATCCACAATTCGCGAAGCAGAAATTCGTCCATGTGCGACGTGCCTAAAAGTTGTTGCATTTCCCGAAGTAGGGTCGTAGGGAGTTTGTCGCCCAGCTTTAACTCGCTAAATAGTTGCTGCAACCGAGTCTTTTCCGATGGAGTGACTCGCTTAATTATCGCTTCTTTGAGGGTTTCACAGCGGTTCTCTGTAGGCTGGTTTATCAAGACATCTCGCAGTTGTGTCGTGACCTCTTTCGGCAAACGAGGCACTAACTGGCTCAATCTGGCCTGGTCGGATGATACCCGGTTATTACAGAATTCTGCCTCTAGGTGTATGAACCATAGGATGGGTCCATTTCGAAGAACGGCGGGACTATCAGCGGGATACTCAAAAGTCTTAGAATCGTTCTCAGACGTGAGTATAACGGTTAAAAGTAACATAGCAATGAATGGTTGAACCGGTGATATAAAATTAATACAACCAAACGTATACACGAACAGAAAAAAAACTGTCTGGAAAACGCGAGACAAAAAGTGATATGGAACGGACTCACCGAAAACGGCAAAGTGTAACGACTCGTTCAAAATTTCTGGCTCACCAACTGTTGGAACTGGTCCAACAAATTAATACTCAATCTGTTATCACTATCGAAAACCACTCGACAACGAAAAGCAAGGTTTCAACGCGTTGACCATCGCGT
>JTDE01005526.1:0-37671 GCA_014338405.1 Paragonimus skrjabini miyazakii
GCCGTAAGGAAGCTGTCTTGCTGATGACGCCTCACTTTCACTTACAGCTCGGTTGTTTGTTTGCAAGGTGTAGGCGCCTTGATGTTGGTATGTTTGAATGTAGACGTAGCTCTTTTTTATTGGTTAGGTCCGCTCCCCTCCCTCTTTTTTCATCTCACTTCCTAAACAGGGTTTGTTTCTTCTTCTTCATGGTTGTGTGGCCGTTAAGCATCAGTGTGAATCACTGATCTATTGCTGTCTATGATGGTGATGATGATGTCTGTGAAGTGAGTGCATTTAATGACGCGGGGCAGTGAAAACCGCAAGGAAGCTGTCTTGTTGATGAAGCCTCACTTTCATTTACGGCTCGGCTGTTTGTTTGCAGGGTGTGGACGCCTGAATGTTGTATGTTTGAATGTAGACGTAGTTATTTTTTAGTGGTTAGATTCCCTTCCCTTTATTTCTTCTCTCTTCCTGTTCAGGATTTGCTTTTTCCTCGTGGTTGTGTGGCAGTTATGCTTCCGTGTGAACGACTGATGTATTGCTGTCTATGATGATGATAATGATGTTGACATGGAGTTGAGGAGCACTTGACTGTGTCGCCCCGGAGAGTGCCTGTCGGACTGCGCTCCTGTGTCCACCAGAAATGCGGTCGCTGTGGAGAGATTCCGAACAAGCAAGACGACTAGAGGTGGATGAGCCGGCGGCGTGCGTCGCGATTACTTGTCAGCAATCCGGTTCCCTTGAAGCGATGAGGGAAAAAAGCAAGAGGTTGTACATCTAGTTGCTTCAACATCATTTCGTTCATGATACCAGCAGAAGTCTTTACGGTGTTGTGAGTTACGTCGGCTGGGTGACCTACTGGTGCACCGACGCCGTGGGGATAGCTTTCGGGAACGGCTAATTGACATATTGGCTACCTATCTGCGTAAGGCGGCCATTTCCGCCCATAGGGCCTTGACCTCTTCAAGGTCGGTTGAATGGGAACTTACAGACTGTTCCGTAGCTGAGGTCGTAGGAA
The DNA here is from genome assembly GCA_014338405.1 of Paragonimus skrjabini miyazakii. NCBI lineage: Eukaryota > Metazoa > Platyhelminthes > Trematoda > Plagiorchiida > Troglotrematidae > Paragonimus > Paragonimus skrjabini miyazakii. Next base: position 1,001 of record JTDE01005526.1, read on the forward strand.
TGACACTTAATCTAGAATTATTGGAGTTGTGCAGAAATGGTTGGAAGCGCTCAACCACTTGGTCGGCGATCTCGGCAGCTTCCGATAGCGGTTGCGAGCGGGCTACGGACAGAATAGCCTGGGCTGTCTCCGGTAGCCTGTGCATCCATAGCTGTCGTAACAGTGTCTCATCCACATGGGAGCCACCGAGAATTTGCTGCATCTCACGAAGCAGCATAGAGGGGCGCATGTCGCCCAACTGCAATCCGCTGAAAAACTGCTGTAAGCGGGTCTTCTCTGATGGGGTTACCAGCTTAATTACGGCATCCTTAAGGGTGTCGTAGCATTGTTCCGCAGACTGAGTAAAGGGGACGTCACGCAGTTGCATTGTGACTTCCTCCAGAAGCCCGGGCACTAATCGATTGAACTTCGCCTGATCAGACGAAATTTGGTTGTTAACAAACTCGGCCTGTAGATAGACTAGTCACAATAGCGGGTCCATCTTCAAGAATGGTGGAACTGTTAAGGTAACTGTACCCACAGTATGCAAATCTGAAGGCTTAGTGTCTTCGCCGGACATGGTAACCGCTCGGTAGCTTGTAATATCCAAAAACGGGAATATAGAGTGGATTACTGAATATGAAAATTCAGTCAGACATAGTATGTAACAAAAAGTACAATACAGTCTAGTAATAAAACGCCGTGTAAAAAAATGTACATTTAGGAATTGACTCACCAAATGGCGTGAGACGAAAATACAGGGACAAAATACGCCGGATCACCGAATAAAAATAACGGACCAGATTGTGCTTGTATGCTTGTCTAATCTCTGTCTGTCCTTATCTGTATGATGTATATAGCTTGCATGTTTTGTTTTTGCAACCGATGAGAGTAAATAAAATGTTAACACATTGCAATGTGTCTTCTTTCTGCTCTGATGAAGTGGTTAAAGGGAACTAATTGTTTCAAAGAACCAAATTTAAACGAAAATACCATTATCGGGCCCACCAGTTTGTAGGGACTCTCCCACATAGTCTCACTTCAGATTCGATGAGTCACCGAATGACAGTAATACAAAAGACAACAAACATCGCAGTACTCTATATATTGCCACGACCGAGGAACAAGAAAATATACAGCCAGTAAGCGTCCTGCGTGTAGCGCGCGGGACTGAAAAGTGAAGAACTTCTACTTTGGAGGAAATAGGGCATACAATTGGTCTAAGCAAACGTGCCTCATCAGAAAGTGTCAAATTGTATAGCAATATACCAACAAAAATTAATCTGCTCTAAGAAGCCGCTACAAGAAGCGGCTGGGAGGTATGTTTGGTGTTCGGGTGCCAAATGTTGACAATGACGATAGGCTGCTGCACCTCTGCGCCTCTCAAAGTCTCGTTATTTGGAGCGCCACATTCCAGCACTGGAAAAGGTTTTGTGTTACGTGTAGACATCCCTGTGCTCTTCAGCCGTGGATACAGATGGGTAATATAGCAGTCAGTTACCGGTGTTACCACCGTGTTAAAGACTGTTGTGCATTTTGGAGCAACCACGTGGACCCGGGTTATGCTGCTGTACATGCCCATTTTGTTTTCACGTGTTCAGAAGTCACACTCCTAACGGGAAGCATTTGTGAACAAATTGTACAGTTTGAGTCAGTTGATAGAACCTAACGAACACTGGGAGGACTTGCGACTGCTATGCGAATTGGCTGTAAAAAGGTATGTCCTGAAGTGTGTAGTTGAACGGATGCGATGTTAAACGGATGAGCCGCTTGGATCGAGACCGTGCTAGTGTCTCTGTGATTGTCACCCTGTTTTTCACGACATGCGTTATATCCCCCTTGTCGTCTTTACACTATATTTTGTCACATTTGATGGGAAAAGGTGAAATAGGGTACTCATATCTAATACCATATGAAGTAGAGAACTCTTGAAATGGCTACCGTAACCGTGCGATCAGAGGGAAGCGCACAACGACTTCTGCAAATTGATATTTTTCTGAGACTTCTCTGCAATGGAAACTTTCAGTGTGTCGGTCAGCCAGATCGAAATCGAGTTTTTGCTCCAGGACTACCTTGACCGTTGACGGAGGACATGACTGCCGATGCTTCAGTATTTTTCTCAAAGTGAAGATTTAGTCGTTACACCGGTGACAATACCTGGCAGTTCTCTTAGTTGGTTCTGTTTGTACTTTATGAACCGCACTGTGGACTCGTGGGCATCTCCGATGCGATAAAGACAAGATTACTACCTCCGGTTGTCACATCACCTCCTGGCATAACTTTTGAAGTCATCTCCAAAGTTAACAGAGAAGTCACAAACAGTTTTTTGTACGATGTATCTCTCGAGGACATTTTCCTGCATCTCATCAGGTACATATTGTAGTCCATGAGTTTATATAGCAAAGTCGACAACCACACAAACAGACACATCCATACACATCACTTACCATGGCAATTTGGTACTGACGAACAGGTTTTTCTGTACACAGAGGAGTGGCTTCCATTTGCTAATTGCTATCGCCTCCGCGATTCGGAGAAGCCTTCGATTTTTTGTTGCGTAACGTATCCGAAGCGCTTACTCCAGGTTCGGGTCAGGTCGACAAGTCATCAGGTAACGGGCGATCGACGACGCTTGTTCTTTGTGACTTGTCACATTCTTACTTGAGTCCGGTATTGTGGTATCCATGACCGTTTTGCGAATCCAAACTGGAATGTGTTCGTTGACCCGATTGCGTAACTGCTGCTCTGTTTGGCACTCACACGAGAATTCATCATCATCATCATCATAACAGCCATGAGCCTGACCAAAAGGTACTGTGGCTTGGGCCGCCGTTCACCTCAACAGTGACGTAGAATATCCTAGAAGAAAAAGTTACTGAGGAGGCTGAGAATTAATGAGAGAAGGCTGACAGGAAGAATTAGAAATGGTATGGACACAAGTCCGCCATTGACTGCGACACATCGCCATCTCGGATAGCGTCTCTAACCAGCGGTTTGAGTGATCACGAGGACCCCATCCAGGCAGGCGTTGATCGGTAGTGGTGTTTTCGAAGATGGTATTGGGATTCTGGTGGTGGCGAACAGCATGACCAGTTGGGCTCCAAAGAACGTGCGCCCCATAGCCGCCGTGAAACGGGTTTTCAACAGAGTGGCAATGTCATCTTTATATGGCAAACGACGATAGACATTTAGTTCGGAGGCTGTTGAACACATCGCGGCGCCTGGCTTTTGTTTGCTGAATTTCTGAACAAATGCCGATGGATAACCATTTTCTTTGAGTGTGGTTCTCAACAGTGACATCTTTTTGGCCAATGTTTCTCTTGAACAGATTCTTCTTGCGCGATACGACAAAGTCCTCACTAGACCCGGCTTGTACTAGATCAGCACAAAACTGTGAAAGTTCAGGTACTATCCAGTCCAAGTGTGTTCGTTATAGACGGACCAAAGTGTTTACTCGGTCCCAAATGTGAAGTGGAGGACTGTAGTCAGTTCACACACCCATATCTCAAAGCTATCTTTATGGGAGCTAGAGAAAAAAATCAAGCCTTGGTACACTTCATTGGTTTACTCTCCAAAATCGCTGTGGTTCAGATGAAGGATCGCGGAGACTGTCACAGATAACCGTACCCTCTTGGGTGTTTATAGCCGAATGAACTGTTCCATACCAGTTGAACTTTTCAGTGTACTTAGATCGTCTTTGAAGTTGATTTGGCTACAAGTTGCGAGGTTACTTGCCTGATTGCCGGCCATGTTGGTTGGCATGCCTGAAGTGTGACAGCGATTTGGTTCCGGTCAAATAGTGTGCCTTTTGATGGTGCCTTTGAAGGAAAATTCTCGTGCAGTCTGTCCGATCCAGCTGAACTACCCGGTTGTCAAATAGAGGTTCATCAACAGATGAGCTTCTGACACACGCCGGGTACGTCTGCAGATGGTTCTTTACCTAGACAGTTATAACTCCTAGGTTGCCTATTGCTGATGCAAAGCGTCGGGCTTTTTTTGCATTTTATTCGAATCCTTCGTATACTTTGGCCAATACTAGTTTTTGTCTGGCATCACGTAATGTACGTTTTGTACTTTTGTTTCATTCATTCATGACGGTCATGGGTCTAGTGGGAAAGTGCTGCTTCAAGATTGAGGTCTTCTCATTCCTACGTTCTTTATTGCAGTCATTTCAGTTGAGAGTCACCTGAGGTGTATAACCAGTACCGGATAAGCCGTTTGCTTGCTGTTACTTCCATACATTGACTACTGTCCTGGATTCTAGTCTCTGAAGTGCAGCAACTACTGACATTCGCATTCTAGATTTAAGCAAGGGAAGACGGAGGCCTGAGGCTGGATGGTAAGTGGTGGACTTACCAGCACAAGTTTACTGTAACTAATCATATTTTTGTGGAACCTCTAGAGTAGTCATCAGAAATGTGAGTCGGGGAGGGCCTAAGAGAGCTAAATTTTGTAGAACAGTGAGGAGGGGTCAGCGGTAGCATGTTTTCGCCTATCCACTTTGCTGTATGCAGCAGGTAGGGCTACTCGCTATATCTTGCGAAACGGCCGATGCAGCATGGTATTAACAATGTTGTGAGTATTTATGGCTTTTTTGTATGCTGAACTACTGCCAGGACGCCCAGACTTAGACAGAAGAACGATTGAGGTTGTCAGCCAGAGCCTTCTTCTCAAAAGCCGTTATGGGAAGGCAGAGGGTGGGTTACAGCCTACCAAAACTGGTACATTTTTCGGACAAAGATGCCAACCTTCTCCCAAACCTCAACTTGGAGGACCAGGAGATTTTGGTTTGTTGGTTCTCTACCTGTTTGCTCGCTTGGTATGAGTCACTCTATCAGTATGATCATCACACCTCCTAGCTTAGCCCAACAGATCCTCGAGATGTGCGAGCCGTCACATTGCATCAGTCTACTCTCCTTATGACGGTTTCAGGATAGGCAAATCGTGCAAACCGATCCAAGTACTGTTTTGAGTATCAAATTTCATCAATTCGTATATCAGTCTATCGCTTATCACATCGTAATCTGTTTACGTGTGCTGGATAGGGTGCAGAATAACCACTTGTCCTATTCTACTACCCTGATGTAATCGTAATGCCTGCTGACTCCGTTGATCCGGAAATATTTGCTGACAAGGATTTCAGTCCTACCATACACAGCCAAAGGGGACAGCCAGACAAAATACAGTCAAATTCCTAGTAGTCACCATCCAACAAAAAAGCGGTCATATCGCCTAACGGTTGACGACGACCGCCGATTTATTGTTCAGAATAAATGAAAGGTCTTTATTACCATTCAAAGGTCTGACTTAGCCTCGGATACATCCACTGCGCACAGCATGGATCTAAGTCAGATACCCATGTCTGATTATCTGCGCTATCGGGGTAGGCAGTGCTCTCTGCCATGTGCGCCAAACGTTTTGACTGTTGGCTCCGGGTAAAGTTCCCCAAGAAACCCTATCCCTTGTTGCCTCGCAGATCAGACTTGTCTGAGAAGCATTGAGTGGAGTTCCTTAAGCAAACTTCCTTCTGCCGCACAGGCGACCTGGAAGTGTTAGATGTTATCGTTACTCTGATAGACAAGTCTACTCCTTTTCACTTTTCCTCTGCTGCCGATTTTCCTCCGTTCAAGACTAAGCAACTGATAAACGTCGACACATTTCTTGTCCTCATCTTCAAGCACATTAGTCCAATGGCTGCTTTGAGAAGTACTGCTCCAAGTCTGGCGCTTGGTGTGCTGTACTGGCAACACGCCTTCACGGTCTTAGCGTGGTTATCCATTTGAATTCCACAAAGCTAAACTTGCTTGAGTGGATTTCAGTGATGGTTATCTGCGTGCCATCGGACTTATCACTTCGGTCTGTCTATATAGTTCTGCAGGTGGTAGTATCGATGCTGTCAGGATTGTCCAAAGCGTAACGTCCTTAATCTTCTGAGACGAACTGAACACTTGGACCTGCTTGCTGGTGATATGAATCAATTTGGTCTTCCTACAACAGAGCAGCAGTGGCTAGAACGTATATTCTACGGCCCGGCACACTGCGCTGACTGGCAGTCGACTAATAGGGTTATGTGCATCTCACGGACTTTCCATATGGGGTTGCACATTCCGGCACAAACAGCGGCAGTGATAACTATTTTGTGAAACTCAGTCAAGAACGCAAGTTATTACTTCACGGTCAGTTTTTGGTGGTGTTACATTATCAAAGAATGTCGCTCATTTTGGAGTAACCACATCGACTTAAATCACGCCGCTGTTTGTGCCCGCCTTGTTTTATGGTTTTCTTAGGAATAGTCTGCCTGCATCCGCAAAGTACTCAATTGGAAACTGAACGACAAGGGTTTATGAGATGTCTGACAAACAGCGCTGGCAAATAAACTGCCAAGGCTATATCACTGAAGTGGTTCAAACAAGTTTTTACCAAAACTTTCACCAGATATATGTGTTCCCTTTGGAACACCGCAAACACTGCAGGAGTAGACTTCAGTGGTTCATCATTACACAGGTAATTGCTGACTGATGTCCCCTGATTCTCAACGCGCTATGGACCGTCGCAAACCTAGACCCAAACTTACGAAGTCCGTAAGGCCCGTGAGTCTTATTTTCCTGAAGGAGCTAAAGCGATTGAGGGGACCATTTTTATTAAAAAACAAACAACTGCTGCTTTCCGCCATCGATGGTTGCACTGATAGTTGACAAGGCGTTAGTGAGACTACATCTGAAAAAGCTGATTGACGTATTTACGTCTTGTCACTGCGAATTATTAAATGATCCGAGCACTTTGGAAGAGCGTTCTTTTTACATCGCTTAGTTCATCATCATAATCATCGTCATAAACAGCAATACCTCAGTGGTTCACACTTATGCTTAACTGCCCACCCTTTCGGCTCTGAATGATGTGGACTTTATGTTTAGTTATAAGATTCCCATAGATCCTTTGTGGGAAACTAAGTTGGCTTCGGTGCTTGGTTTATTAAAATGTAATACAGCTGCAGGTTCTGACCATTGTTTTCCAGCTTTTTTCAAACATGTTGCTGAGAGGTTGTCTAGAGTAGCCACACTTTTCCGTTTGGTGTAGGAGACTCCGGAGGGGCCTTGTGATGAGTGTTTATCAGGAGTTATTTCCATTTTCAACATGGTGACAGAGCATGGTGTGACAACCACTGAGGTATTAACGTTGTCTCTGACGTATCCAAGCTGCTCACGAGTTTCATAACACAACATCTGAAACACAAAAAGAATCAGACAAAAGAACACGCTGTTTTCCGAACTGATCGCATGTATATCAATGTCTTCATCCTGTGAGAGACGTTAAAGCCTCAAGATTCTTCTCAACCAAAGGGCTGATATCTGTTCGTGCAGCATGTTCCGTTGAGCTATCTCCATCTCGCGGAATTTTCTACTGTCTGCCAGTTTACTAACGCTTTTGTATGCCCGATCTGATTGACACTTGCCCTATTTTTGTTGTTGCAGGTGAGTTGCTCGAGACTGTCGAGGTTTTAGCCACCTGGGTAATATTTCATCCTTTTGTGGACACGAAGACAGCTAAAGTATTTAGTGCGTGTGCCAGGCTTCTCCCTCTGCCACATCGCAGATACATCGGTTTGTCGATTAAGACAAGAGTTAGAATGCGTACGTGCATTCAGTTTTGCTTTATGGCTCGGTGGTCTGAATTATTCCTGTCGAAGACGTACACGGACTCTCGATATTTGGCCACCGCTCTCCGATACTTAGCCTGAACTCAATCGGATGACTATATATGAGCAACTCAACAGTCCGTCAGCACGTGTTTGTGAACTGTGAAAGTTCGCGACCAATAACCGAGATAATAAAAATTCAGTCTTCACTGGTTAGTTCATATGTTTCGTATACCGCCAGGACGCGTTGTTCAGTGTACATGCCTGTTATTGGACAATACCGCAAGACACACAGACGATGACGTGACCACGGAATTTGGAAGCCTGGATTGTCTCACTGAGTAGTGTTGGTAGATACCGTCCGCCGTGTTCGGAAGTTTGCGGCCATCCACACCGCCGGCTAGAATCAACCTTTGACATGACTGACGTAATCTACGTCAAACCTGCAACCGCATCTTTTATGAAACCCCATTGTGCCCATTCACTACAGTTCAGCAGACGTACATCATGGGAGAACAGCCGCTGTTTCTTCCTGGATGAGGACGTGTCGGTCAAATTTCTACTGTTGGTTAAATTGTGGAGCAACCTGCTACGTACCGCCGGCAAACATTGGCCGTTTTTCTCGGCCCTAAAGGTTTGTTCGACTCTTTGGATCAGTCTACACTTTTAGGGTCGCCTAAAGGTAGGGGTGCACCGACCAAACGTGCGAACATACTGCCGGTGCTCTATTTCCATACTTCAGTTCAGCGTAGGGTTTACGGTGAACATTCACAATAAGACTGGACCTTGACGCAATGTGACGGCTTGCGCATCTCGACTACCTGTTGGGCTAAACTGGATGGTGTGGCCACCACACCGATAGGGTCACTCATACCAGGCAGACCAATAAGTAGAGGTCCGACAAACCAAAGTGTCTTGGTCCTCCAGGTTGGCATCTTTTTCCGGAAAATGTACCAGTTTTGGTAGGTAGCCATTCACCCGCTGCCTTCCGGTAGGAACTTTTGAGCCGAAGGCTTTGGTTTTGAACCCTAATCGTTCTTCTGTCTAGGTCTGGGCGTCCTGGTAGTATCTTAGCCCACACACAACCATGAATAATCACAGTACCAGTAATTGCAGGCTGCATCGGCCGCCTCGCAAGATAGAGCGGATCGCCCTATGTACTACATACAACAAGGCGGATAGGCGAAAACATGCTATTACTGACCCCTCCCCACATGGTCCTATTAAATTTAACCCTCTGGACCCTCCCAACCTCCATTTTTGATAATTATTCTACAGGTCCCGTAACAGATACAGCTAATCATGGTAACACTGAGCCTTTAAGTTCCATCTCTCGCCATTCATCTTCAGGCCTTCCTCGTCCCTCACTTAGACCTAGAATGTGAATTAATGTAGATACCTTCAACGTTCGCACGTTAAAACAGATCGGTCAGCAGGCCGCTTTCGCACGAACATTAGAATCGTTGCATGTCGATGTCTGCTGTATCTCGGAAACACTAGTCACCGTATTGTCTACCCGATACTGGTTATACACTTCGGGTGACTCCGCAGCCACCGTTACAGGTCAGGCTGCAGTACGTATAATCCTCAGCATCACAGCCGCAACAACATTGGTAGATTGGCTCTGATATAGTCGTTCTGACCGGATATATGAACGCCTAGGTTGGCCGCCTTGGTGAGGCCAAATCTCATGTAAGTGGCAGGTTTGGGGTAGTTTCACATTGGCGGACAGTTGTTGCAGCTGTGCGCTGAGCATAAGCTATTTATAGGCACCGTGCACGTCGTTACTCTGCTTGGCGCCCGCCTTCTCCTTATCAGGCCTGGTCTCAGATGGACCACATAGCCGTTAGTTGTAGGTGGTGTGATTCCACTCAAGACTGTCGTTCTTGGATCCAGATCATGCGTTGGTACTTTGTCATTTTGTTCCTACTTTTGCTGGGCAACGACCCCATCGACAGCAACGACTACCTATTAAGAAACTGGCTTTACCATCGGTAAAGCATAAGTACCATACCAGCATAGTAAGGTGTCTTAGTAGCTCTCACTCTGAAGATCTTAATAGCTCCTGGACTCAAATCTCACGGGCCATATGGAAAACAGGTTCTGTAACACGCTGTATGGGGGTACGTGGGCTAAACAGACATTGGATCTCGGAGAAATCTCTGGAGTGGTTAGAAGCTAAATGGAACATACCTCCTGGTAGTGAAGAATGAGTCAGGTATTGCAGCCTCTTGTCTGTCTAGTTGGTGGACTGTAGTCGGGACTGACGAAAGCCCGAGCCGTAGTACTCACACGGACAACTCAGAGCTGCAGAGCATTTTTTTTTAGTAAATAGGCCCCCTTCCCTCCTTTCTATTAGCTAGGGCGGAGTTTTAATCTTCGCGAGTTCACAGCAGTTAGGCGTCAGCACGAATCATTGGCGCGTTACTGTCTTTGACTGTGATGAAGATCCAAGCAGTTCTTCCTCACACTTTGGTTCCGACCAAATTGGCGTACATACGTCAAGGCTGTTCACTTACACCATTTTTGTTTAGTTCTGTCACAGACGAAATAATGGAAGACTGTCCGTGGCACTCACAAGATGTTGACGTAAACTTCCAACCTGGTGGAAGACTGACTGACTTTGATTATGCCGACGACTAGATGTTGCTGTCTGACGACTTTCAAGCAACACAAGTAATGCTAGACGCTATTTCGCATTCTGCTAAGTGCTTCGGAATAAGATTTGCAGCCTTAGACTGCGAAGTTCTTCTGCAAGGTTGCAGTGATTAAGCAGATGTGATGTTTGATATGGAATTCATGAAGTTTGTTGACCGGTTTACGTACTTGGGAAGCCGCATCCGCGGCGACCCTGGAGGGGACGTAACAAGCGTGTATCTCTAGAATCAAGGCGATATTCGTCAATCTAAGACACCTCTGGCAACAGTGACGCATCTCCCTGATGCTTAAGAGTCGCGTGTATCTGGCGTCCGTGAATTTTGTATCACTTTAAGGCGGCGAAACGTGGTCGCTGATGATAGAAGACGTGAGCCGTCTTCAGGTTTATGCACGTCGTATTTTTTGCACATGGAAGCAGCGGTCCCGATCACTTTTTTTGCCATATTTACATTTATAAAACCCCGGACATTAATCCTTTTGCGTTAATTTTCTTGGTTCATGCACAAATTTAGTTTAGTTTCACGTTATTTCTGTCGTCCCTCAAGTTTTTATGCAAATTGTTTTATTTTTCATAACCTGTTTACCAATCGACGTGATTTAAATAATCAGCATTGATGCCAGTTGCTTTCTGAAAGTTACGGCTTCCATTTGTTTGAATGCCGCCACCAACCTGTGTCCATTTCACGGGTTACTTAAGAGCTTTTCAACATTACGGTGCTAGTTAGTTTATCTTCTGTTCACTCGTTTTTTTTGCCATTCATTTTCAGTGCAGCCTGATACACGTCACTGTAACAGCTCTGACATTGGTTTGAGTTCGCTTGCTATTAACTTTTGCTATCAACTTCCAGTAAGCATTCCGTATGAGGGATTTGTATTCAGGAACTTTCCGATCATCTGCTTGATACTTTTTTCAGCATAACTTTCGATGACCATTCCCGATGTCGAAGGCCGGGTGGAATTGTGATATTGATGTGAACATCACCCACGTGAACAGTCAGAAGGACATAGTGAGCAAGTCGATTGCGTCAACGGATTTGCTGCCAGCCCCCAATGTTTGTTCCGCACTCTCCGACACCAACACAAACCATGCCAACCAGTCCGGTGTGTTACAAGAGCAAAACCTCAAGCGTGCCCGGTTGTCCCTAGATCCCGCCACACAGCCCCTGACTAATGGATTCGTAAATACTCGAGATGGCCTCCAGACCGTGCTGTGGCCTCTACCTCCGGACTTGATGCAAACCTTCCGTTGTACTTTCGATGCAAAATTTCGATCGGCTCTTCAGCAAAATCTCGGTACTTATCTCAGTCGTTTGAAGAGTGTTGAAGAAGCGACCACTTCGTTGCGATCCACTTTCGAAGAACTCAGGCAGCGCATGGATTGTATCGAGCATGCGTCTAATGATCTTAAACAGATGCTGAGGGAACAGCGAGTGAGTGATTTTGATCACCCACACGTTTATCTCGCATGTGCGATGCGTTCAGGACAAAAACGGTCTGCCATTTACGTAGTCTGTTGGTTTTTCAACTATTGCTGCTATTATATTAGCCTGTATCCTCGATCACAGTGGTCGCTGAGTTGACACTCGTTAACAGGATTTAAATTACTGGTTTATATTCTACTCTTCGTTTTTTATGGTCTGTTGCAGGGAACCCTTCCCGCACCGACCGCCGGTGTCGGCCAACGCCGCACAATATCGTCCCAAGCTCCTCGACTGCCGTCTAGTGGTCCACCAACCATCTCCAGTGAACTAAGCAGCGTCCTAGAACCCACCATCCAACAAGCTTTGGTCACTGTGGACCGCTCGGAACCTCCCACCTGCATCGCGAATCATATCCAATCAGCAGTGCGACCCTCGATTACTGCGGCGATTTCATCGACCTTACCTACGTCCACAACCTCGTCGACCGCCCCGGTCCCTAATGTCTCTTCAACCCTGCCCGTTAAAGTACCCTTGTCTGTTCGGCCGATGGATATGATTGATCTTACAGCCGACGCTAGCCCGACAGTTAGTGTGACTGTCGATGAGTTCTTGCCAATACTTCCACCGTGTTTGCCTAGACAAAACGTCGTTGAGAGGTGTTTAGCATTGAATTCGCAGCGAACCAATCCCTCTGGTCCGATCACCTCGAAATCGAGTAAGTTTTTGTTCATTTTTGTATTACGGACTTCGAAGATCCAGCGTGTGTTGTTCGGCCGTGTTCGCAATTGTAGTGCGCGCGGGCGGCGTTTTGTTTAGTCATCTCGTAGACAGACCTAGTGAGCTGATTAACACAAAGTGGTTTTGCACTCACTGAAAGTAGAGTACTTTCTCCATAGGTGATGAATGTATGTTTGTTTTACTTATAAATCGTTTGCTTTGCTTAATATTCGTATTGCGACACCCGTTATTTTAAAACTTGTGCTTCCAGTTTTATATTGCTACTCGTTTCCGCGTGAATTTTCGTTTCGCGCCAACAGGCGTTCCATGCAATATACTATTCGAATAACCCCATGAGTTCATTAGTAGTGAAAATATATTTTGGCGATCAGTCTGTTTTCCGTTATTCATCATTGGGCCAATTATATAACATTTCATATCATCGTGGTTGTCAAGTGAGCAAAATCAAAAGCAATTGGTCACATGATTATGTCACACGGTTGTGAATTGGAGAGCAGTTAGGTGACAAAATTGGCCTCCGGAGATGTTGATTTGGTAACGGGAGACCATGGTAACCGTAGGGTTTGTGCAATTTTTTTCGGAGCGCACGACTGTGGATTGCGCAACCGAATTCCAATCGCTTCCGCAGCAGCCAGAATACGAAGTTTGAATCCTCCGGATTGACGACTGGTCAAGCAGTAAATTTGCTGAAAAGCTACTTCCGGTGAGACTGAGTGCCTTGAGTCAACACGGCGCGCCAGAATTGCACTCGAACTAGACACCATTTCTGCATCAATCATGTCATCAGTGCATATCCTCATAGCTCTGTATGTTAAACCGCGAACGAGGTTTCTCTTCTGTTCGAGGAGTACGTAACTGAAAGTGCGAGTATATTGGCCGTTCCAAATCCTCTTCCTGTAAATACCCTTCTGAACTGAACCGTCTGCACGACGATTCAATGCCATATCCAGAAAGGATATTCGGCCTCAAGTGTAAATTTGAGATTAGGGTGTGTTGTGTTCCTCTCAACAAGTAGGCTATCCAGATCCACATTTTTGCCAACAACATAGGTGATAGCTTCCAAGTACCTTCTGTAGAAAGTGCTATTCGGAATTCGACCGTACAGTTCACAGTTGTGCGCTCAGAAAAAAATTGTACAAACCCTACGGTTACCATGGCCTCCCGTTACCGAATCAACATCTCCGGAGGTCAATTTTATCACCTAACCGCGTGACATAATTATGTGACTAATTGCCTTTGATTCTGCTCACTTGACAACCATGATAATATAAAGTGTTATGTAATTGGCCCGATGATGAATAACCGGAAGCAAACTGTCCGCCAAAACATCTTTTCATTTCCAAGATACTTCAATATACATTCAGCATATTGCAGACCGAATTACGCTTGGTATCATTCATAATTGATTGACATTCAGAATCGTTACCGATCTGTTCTCTGGGACTTACATGGTGTAATTCTGTGTTGCTGGAACTCATCAAAATAGACGTTAGTATTGGACCAACTGTTTCCGGCCTAAGGCTAACTTTAACGCACTAGACATAAAAACCTTGAGCTGCTGTTAGCTTGTTTATTTCTGATTACCGACAGTCTTAAGAATAATGTGGAAAGCTGTTGTGGCAAAACTGCTAATCACCATGCGTTCTTCCGGTGCTTGATTCGTTGGAGTTCCATTTGCACGACGATTGTCGGATCAGGATAATCAGGACACTTAAAATGAGCTATACTCGTTCCGTTCTAATCGTTGAACACGTAAGTCTAACAGTTTGTCGTGTGAAAACGGCGGTTCCGCAGTGTCTGGTCCGCAAAGTCTCCTAGAATTGTCTATTGCCTGGGCGTGTCGATTACTATTCTCTTCATCCATCTGTCCACTGTATATTGCCCATATTCTTCTACCGAACGGATCCGTATTCTATACATCCCAGTCGTATGACATATTTAATTGGCGGGGGATTTTGTGAACCATTATCCTCCTAGCTCTTTTTGACTGACAATAATTTCATGTTGCTTTGTTTTAATCAGAAGGCTGCTGAAGTCTTTTTTTAAAGCTTTCCTTCGATGAAATCAGTCGGAAATGTCTTGAATGATTGATATTTTTTTTAACCCGCCCTAGTTACCCGTAAACGTATTCTGCGCGTTACTTCGGAATTGTTGTATCGACCATCGTAAAGACTGAGGCCGTTCTTTTGTGATAGTATTGTTAACGCCCAACTTGTGCAAAATATGTAGGATCTACAATAACGAGTGAAGACAAGAAATGGACTAACCAAAGGTGAACAGTATTCAGGAAGTCTCCAATAATATTGGGATGTATTCGGAATGTCTCAACCGTAGTTGATGGTGTGAAGTCTTGAGGTAGACTATTTTAGCAAAATTTTATGTAGAATTGTGCAAAACTGTTGCTAAGTGAGCTCGCGATTTGGGTAAATGACACCTTCGGGCGGTGTGTACGATGATGATTAAAAACCATAGCCCATACCGTGCGTTCAAGATTTTGCGCTTGGTCTGTTTTGGTTACGTGATACACACAAGCACGTGCACGCTTTGGTGCATTGCTCAAAATGTGCGCATTTCTATCATTAGAGCGAGGTGCACACGGGTTGCCAATTCGGACAATTTGTTTGTTGATTATTTAGCGCCACATTGTTTTTATGTGGTGAGTTTCCAGATCCAGTCAACGTGTATACCAACGAATTGATTTTGCACCGGCAATGCCATTGGGCATTTTCTCCTGAGCTCGACAACTGACGGCACATTTATTATCTGTTTGGTTGTGTCACAAGTTAACATATGGGTGGTGACGTCGTTGTTTATGTCCGCTTGCTTTCTAGTCATTTTGGTGAACCATTACCTGGTCATAATTATTGGACATCCAGATTTGGTGATTTCAGTTTCAAATCCAGGACTTCGTGATGTCCCAAGCCTGTTGACTCCCTAATACTTTCTGGTATAATCCAGAGATTGATCAGACTGCGTTTTCTGTCGATGCAGTGCGTTCAAGTAGTGATATGGAAGTGGGGATATAAAAAGTAATAACGTAAATCCTAATTACCCTGAAGGGGTAAACCTAACATCATACTCCAAACGGGTACAAAGTAGGAAAAAGATTGTTCTAACATATGCTTCGCTTACGCTTGAAGACATCTACGCCCGAAGCCTCCGCAGTCTTTGTAGGCAATTTACCCTGTAACGTGACAATCGGGTTGGTGAAAAAATTAGGCCGAATAGCCAGTCTTGATGTGCTTCTGTGTTCGAATATAGTTTGTCACTGCGGTCTTTGTGAACGAGTTCTCACAGTGTTATCTCTCGCACGACTTGTAAGGGCCACAAAGTTTTCGTCCTTAACGAGCGCGCATTGACTAAATGCAGCTCATTTCCGTGGTCGTCTATGAATATTCAACGTGAGCTAGTTCCATAAGGTTTAAATTAGCACATTTACTGCCACTTTAACCTCGACTTCAGTTGCACGGCAATTTTACCCCAGCCATACTCATCAGTATGTCGTAGCACCAGGTACTCGAAATCAATAGATTTTTATTATTGATGTTATTTTTCGTGGTGTCACAGCCGCGAATTCATGCCAGTCAACAAACTCTGTGATCGCCCACGTCCCAACAACTGCTTCTCGAATAGCCTGGTTCGCTCCTCCTACCATGGGCATCAAACAACGCCCGCCGCTGTTGTTACAGTTCCATAAGCTCTCATGCCACGAATTGCAGCAGCTTCCCGTTGCGCCCCTTCCACCGATCCCACTCCAAACTTCCAACCAGTGTCCAATTCAACCAATGCCCCAACTGACTATAGCCGAGGCAGCTGAAGGTACGTTTTTATAGTCAGATGCCAAATTTATTCCGTAACGGTCAATCACCTTGGCTGCTCGAAGCTGGCGTTGGCGACAGTAGCTTCTCGGTTATTTATTCATGCTGGAGATTTCGATTGAAATCGATTGCCGTGTTTGATGTGAATGTACCATACTACATCGACTGAGGTTCTCCAATCAGCTGTTACACCAGATAGTTATTTGATAAACTATATGCTGAACGCCACTAACTATCAGATCATTTTGACCGTTTCTAAGAAAGAACGTTCATCTAATTGTGAAGATGCAACAAGAAACTATGTAACAAATCGTAACAATGTGTCCGCTATCATGTTTTTAAATCGGGCAATTTTTTTCTCACCTGCTCCCAGTGTGTCAGAAGCTAACTTATCATGCAAATTAGACTTAGTCGCTTCATTCATTTCGAAAGCTGTGCTTGTGTGGCTTATCTTACCACCTTATCAGTTATTGATTGAAGCTGCCACATCACTTGACTTATTGTTAATACTGATTCAATGTCTGAAAAGTCGCTAGAGTGTGTTGAATTGATGTCTTTAGTGAATAACTTCCAGCGCAAAGTTGAGACACGCGTTCTGTAAATCAATCGGGTCTACCAGTAGCTTGGCGATGGATATCATCTTCGGAGATCTAAGCTGCGCTCTACCTTTCCTATTGCCATCCGGTTATTTTTTTTACATGTTGAATTGTTTGCTTTGTTTTTAATGAGCTTTGATCGGATTTGTTTTTCCGCCTCCAAGTTATCCATTCATTCCCTTACTCCCTTTTCGTTTACACTGTTACTATTATTCACTGTAAACCGTCAACCGATTTTGACTTCTGAATCATCCGACAGGTGTTTGTGCTTTCTGATCTCCTTGTTGTAGGATGCCTTCCGATAAATCTTGTTGATATGTGCCTCACTTCATTACTCTTCGAGAGTGTTATCAATCGAGTACATCATCGGTTTTTTTAAATCTGTTATTGTGCAGTTGACTTCGCCGCTTCAACTACCATCCCCCGTGTGTTACGCGACGCGTTGACACACAATAATGTATGTCTATCTTTATGTCCATATTTTAGTCATCACGGCCACGTGCGTGTATGTATGTAACGTGTACTATATAGTTACCTTTGCCGGACCTTTTCTGCTACCTTGGCGTGGTGGTCAGGCTTGTATGTTGTTTTGATCTGGCGGGCTGTGCTGACTGCGACTTTGATGCTTGCAGGTTCAACCGTGTCAGTGAGGTCAAAGAGGAGCAGTCAGCCAAAAGGCAGATGCGTTCGTTGTGAATGGTACTTGTGTGTTCTGTATTGGTTCGGTTTGTGTGTGTGTGTGTTAGGTCTGTCTGTGTAACATTATTGTTTCTGTGCGAGTGTGCGGAATCTCGGGGTGTGATTATCAAGCTTGTTCTGGGTGGTTGATGCTGTTGCGTGTGTGTGCTGCTTTGCGGTACAGGCTTTTGAGTTAAAAACTTTGGTTAAGGGCTCTAATCGCTCTCTTCTCTGCTGCCTATCATTATCCAAAGTCCATATAAACCATGATAACACAACGTAACCCAAATAATATAAGACATCGGCCGTCGCACAGGATAACCTTGGTCGCCCTAATTGCTGCACGTGGTAGGGTGGATTGGCGAAAATATGCTGCTGCCAGGCACTCGCTCATACTGCCACTCCAACATGAATTATCGAGCAAATAATGCTCACTCAAGTCCCAATAACCCGAAGACCAACCTGAGACAGATCCGGGGACGCAAGACGCTCTGTGTTCGAACATGGGATATGCGCCCGTTGCTGGATCGACGCAACTCCACACGACGGCCAGAGCGGTGCATCGCACTGATCGTGGTAGAACTGCGTAGCCATAGAATCGACGTGTCAGCCTTGAGTGACACAAGGCTTATGGACCAAGGTAAATTGAGGGAATCAGATGTCGAGTAAACCTTCTACTAAATAAGCAACCCGGCAGACAATGCTCGGGAGCATGATGTCTGTTTCACAGTCGCCGATCGCAGCAATGCTTTGATGATTGGCGAGCCGCACGGCTTCAGGTTTCGGATGCTGTTCGTGTGCCTACTATTCGGTCGAGGTAAGTGTTCTACATTTGTTTGCTCGTTTGCATGACGCTTCTGTATCGGCTACCCCCGAGGGTATGTGGCAATTCATCAAGGAACGGATCACGGCAGCAGCCAGGAAGACTATCGGTGTGAGGCGTCAGAAACGCCCGGATTGGTGTGACAGCAAAAACGTGGTTGTCTCTAAATTGGTACGAGAAAAGATTACCACGTTTGCTGCCTCCACAATGAACCCAGACACAGAGGATCCGCCGTCAGCTGACCGAGCGAGTTCTCGGAATCAAAGACAGCTGGTGGCGAAAGCAGGGTGGGCGAATACAGAGTTTTGCAGATCGTCGACAGCGCACTGTTGGTACACATTAAAGAACAACTGCAACGCCCGGCGATGACCTTCGCACCCACGGTATCCAGGTTCGGACTGGACATCGACAAAAGTAGGACGGTTTCTTTTTTTCAGCTTTTTCCGAGCGGAGGTGCTATCTGTGCACCTTCACTCCGACTTCGCGTCAATGGAGACGTAATCAGTAGTTGCATGAATTTCTGCTATCTGAGTTTCAATTTGTCCACCAGTCTGTCCGTGTACCGCGAGTTAGGAGCTTGTGTGGCGAAGGCTAATGTTGCTTTCAGAGGTCTTGAAAGACGGGTTTGGAAAAACGACAGCCTGAAGCCCAGCAATCAGCACTTTGCCTACCGCTCAGTGATGTTGTCTATATTACTGTACGGCAGTGAAACGTCGACAGTGTATCGGCGGGAAGTGCGCTATCCGGACCGCTTCCTTGTGCAAGGTCTGAGGCATACTTGGCTATTCGGTGATCGGACATGGTTCCGAACGCCGAGATACTGGGGCGGACGCACATGAACGGGATAGAAGTCCTTCTGATGCTGAATCAGATTCGCTGGCTAGGTCATGTCCGACGAATAGGCGATGACCGTTTTCCGAAGCAGCTGTTGTATGGACAACTGAAAGCAGGTAAGCGAAATCCTGGTGGTTAAAAGCTGAGATGCCAGGATGTTGTGTAACATTGATTTCAGAGGTTGGTAAGAATTAGCGTTGAACCGGATGGCATGGAGAAATACGGTTCGAACGGGCGTCTGCTAGTCCAGCGAGCAGTTATTTTGCGGTCAAGATCGTAAGCGCGCGGTACGCAAGAGAACCAGTGGTGTCATAGGTTGCGGTGACATGACTATATGGCGTTGCGATGTGTGCGGCCGCGAATGCGCCGGCCGCCTTGGATTGGTAGGTTTCCATCGTGCTCATAGTGCACTGTCGCCTAAAAGACGACGAATAGGTTAGGCTCAGGTAGGTCATATCATACCATTCTGTTTCTGTTAATCGATCAAGACAGTGGTCGTTTGACAACTAATCTGCTCCTCTTTCCGGAACCGTGGGTGTCTTCGGTCTTCTGCCCATTCTTTTCTGCAGTTTTGTTGGTTTATTGTATGATTACTGGTTTGTCTGTACTTTTCGTGGTCCAACTTTGAATTTTGTTTTTCATCCTTAACCTCTGTATAATGCAGTAACATGCACTCGTAAGCTGAAATGCTTGTTGTGTTATATTTTGCGTATGTTCCTTCTCATTTTAGATGTTGGCATTGCTGTTTCGCTCTTTGTTTATTTTCCGAGAGATAAGGTTTTTCTTTTCGTCCTAGCCAACTAGTTAACTAACCAGCATTGTTCGGCTAGAACAAGGCTTCACTCACACACCTACTGATCTCATTCCTTCGGGTTTACACCGGATACGTGGTATGTAAGTGGAACCGCAAGTGGTTCGGCGCAAGCCACTTGCGCTGATGGTTAAGTGCAGGCATCTTTTGGCATCGGTCATTGTGACAAGCTAATCCGTTTTGGAGGCCTCCAATCATAGTAACCTTTTAGTCACCACTATCAACCGATGGGCCTGTCAGTACTGAAAACGTGGTCATCAAGGTATCTCGCTTATTTTTCTCGTGGTTTTGTTTTGGTTGATACACTAACCCTAAAACATACTTTACAGTCTCGTGAATTGTCGATTGGTTGGCCCACTTTTCTTGTCCGATAGTACCGAGCACATTAACCCATTGTATGTAAACACACGTATTTGTTTGTCGTTTGCCCTCGACATTGACGGCCGTATGTATCGCTGATTGAAACTACTGCTCGACTGACACACAACCATGCTAACAAAGGTGCGCACTAATTCAGAAGTGGAAAACATACGTCGTGGGAATACACAGGATTCCTTCATTTAAATTGAAATAAATGTAACATCACTGTGTAGGCAAACAACCGAATTCTGAGTGACGGCTATGTGACCTTCACTACTTTGTTGCTTTTATTCTCCCGGTTCGTTTTATGTACACATCACAAACAACTCAGCCGTTCAACGACACTATTCACATCATTGAATTTACCGTACGTCTTTGCTTCTTCGAACGCCGACTTTGTGAATCAAGAACGTTATGTGTCGTTCTGAACCACCCTCTAATAGCATTACTATCGTGTGCTCTCATCCCTTCCTGGTCCATTGAACTTTCAAATAAAAAGAGCGATCTGCCAGTTGTACGCATTGAATGGAACATTGTGTAAGCTTTGTACAGACCAGACAGACAGTATAATAATAAGTTCAGAACGAAGTTGTTTCCAAGATCCCTCCGACAGACTGTGTGATCACCATAAAAAAAAAGAAATGAATAGTTATGAGACCCGCCGTAGTAGACTCACATTCCTATTGGAGAGTTAACAAAACGTGGTTGTTAATCTTATTGGGTTGAGTTTCCAAGCCAATTTTTACGTGCACACACGCTTGCATTACTCAACACCACGTAGTTTAATTGTTATCAGTTCGACTGATTTTTTCAATATTCATTTTACTGTTTGAGCTTTTCTTGATTATTCTAGTGGATCGTGTGTTGAATGGTAAATCTTCCAGCTTCCAAGATAATTGAGAGTGTTGTGGTGCACTGTACTTAGCCGATAGTTTAGAATACTAGTGGGTCGATGAAACCTTGAAAATGTTGTTGCTGTTTTTGTGTTATGTAGTTGTACTAAACGCGGAAACAAACATATGGATTACCTGGACTATAGTAACAGTAATACGTCGATTGAGTACCTCAAGTCAGTATTGGTGATTAGATTGCTTCTCCGCGGCGAATGACTAGTGCTTCGTTATTTGCAGATTGTTGAATATTGCATTCATTCTGATGCTCTTTTGTCTTGACTTTAGGGATTGAAGTGACTTTTGCATCCGATTTACCATTCTCAATTAAAAATTAGCGTCTTCTCTCATTTATACAGGCGTTTGCCTTCAATGGACCGTAACGTACCAGTCCCTCATGTTCGAGGCCGCGACCGCCTACGAGATCTATAGCTACGCGTCCTCTGAATTGACCGCCGAAACTCTGTACACGTGTCTTCCTTGGAAGAAGGTTCGTCTGGGAAGACCGATTGGTGTTTACTGACATATTCAACGTATTTACTCGTTTATTTACTTTACGGTCATCATAGGTTAGTGGTTAGGATAGTATGAAAATTTCTGTTGTTGGCAGCTGACTTCAGGAAATTTACCGCTCACAAAATTTGACTCGGCACAGGATCCCATGTTAAATATCCTTTATACACAAACGTTCAGTAGTGAGTAGAGGGTATTTCGGTTTTGCATAAATTAAGGAACACTCACAATTGATTGCAGCCGTCGCATTACCAAAACTGTAGAACTCTGGCCACGCTCTCCGGAGGCAACCGTATCCTTTGCGTTGTCATCGATTGGAGTTAACATGACAGTCCGTGAGCTTTCTTTCGAGGTTATAGGGCAATCCGAGTATTACAGTCAAACGTGTTTACACATGATGATTCGGCCTTGCCTGATGTGAGGTCATGGGGGAAGTATTGGGCACGGTTGCCTCCCAAAAGTGTGACCGGAATTCTAATCCCTCTTCTGTTTGATGAGTCACTTATTGAAGTTCATGAGTGAACGGTAGTTTCCACTATCATAATGGGCAGGTTGTCTGACGTACAACTGCTAATATGAAACAGTTCCCATGCACAGTAGGCGATCTTTGAAATTATTTGAAACTATCTTCAACTGGCAATCAGGTGCAGTGAATTTTGTTCGATCTAAAGTTATATCAAATGCACGCTAAACACGATTTATTGAAGTTCACCCATCTTTTTCATCGCTTTTTGTTTATGTTCACTCAGGTTGGTGAGGTAGCTGCGTTACCACTTCCGATGGCATGCACTCTGACTCACGTACAGTCGAGCAATATGTATTATTTCATCGTGCGCTCGATTGACCGTTTTCGGCGTTATAGTGCCTGGTCCAATGTGGTTAACGCTTATGTGGGCTGACCGGCCTAGTTTATTTCAAGCCTTCCTTCGGATGGCACGCATTTACAGTGTACAGTCGAATAAAGGGAAAAGAAATCTTTTTGTTACACATCCGCTTCTATGTGCCAGTTTTCTTATATTCCCCACTTTAAGCGGTGGTTGCTTCTGTTGTGACAGAGGCATTCAGGGATATTTCTACTGCTTTTTGCATTTGGTTCATTTTGACCACACGGTGTGTATCATAGGATGTTGCTCATTCGTTTTTACCTACCGATTGTTCATTAGATAATCTACCAATTTTACTTCCACATCTTTTTCATTTATCTACCGTGTCTACGATCGTCTGACTTTTGATGCGAAATAAGCCAGTGATAGATTGGGACTGTTCCGTCACCCTGCACTCCTAGTATGCCATTAACTGTTAGTGTGTATCTTTGAGAGCTCCAGTCCGTGGTGTGAATATCTTGCTCAACCTCCACGAAGGACGAATATTTAAGCGTGTCATTAATTGTGCATGCCGAAAATTCGTTCATCTACTTCCCGTGTGATCTGTTTTATCGGATACTTAGTATGTACTTGAGTACATCTCGTACCTGGTGTAGTTTTTTCTCTCCCGGTTGTTTGTATTTTGTGGGGCACATTTCCCTAAAGTTCCCTCGTAGCCTCCTGGTCGTTTGTGTAATCATTTTTCGATGCCAGGGGTTTTGCGCTAGCTTACAGACAGGTGGCGTGGACCGCCTGTTGAAAACAAACTGGTTTTGTAAAGTCCTTCGAACTACATGAGTTTGTAGTTTTTATTGACCTTGAGAACTCTATCGCTTTTTCGCAGTTGTTGAAACAGTTGGCACCTCATTTCAAGATCAAACAGTTAAAATTTAAAATAAAAATAAGCTGAACTAGCTGGTTCTTCTGACGACCCGCCGTTCCTAACACCTGTTGGGTTCCGGTGCCATGACCAGTGACAGTGTTTATCCAAATAAAAAGGCGATTCGGACCACTCAAGCCCGAGGTTTAAGCAAATTATTTTTGTGAACAGAACATCGGTTCTGGTAGCTATCATTTCGGCCATTGCCAGGCCGGACCTGAATTTCTTGTAAGTTGTTCTCGTCGAGGCTGTTCCGCATATTGATTACACCATTCCAGTCTTGACTGCAGCAGGTTGACGCTCTCTACTCTGTATGCATGAGCTCCTAGCCGTTCGTACGATAATTCCGCAAGCGCTTGCGCGTTGTGCCGTTAGCTTATGTTTAAAGTCAATCTGAGGCATCAGTCTGGCAGTTAAACAGGCTCGGTCATGACACGTGGAGCTACCCTGCTTCTTGGTTGGTAGGTGACTATCCTGACCTTGTTCTGAATGGTTAAACGTCACCACCATGTTGTACTTTCTACAGCTGTGCTAGCCCGATGAATTGTCGTCGGAAATATATATATATATATTCATATTTACGTCTGATGTAATCCTAGCTCTACTACTACGTAAGCACCCACATTAGGTTTTCTCCAAAAACCGAAGTTATAACGGTGTTATGAACCAAGAACGCGGATGGCACAAGGGTTTGTTATTTGAGAAATCAACACATGGGTTGAGCGTTTAAACAGAACCACTCACTTGCACACGGTACTCGGCGCCAGACCGTCCCCGTTGCCACAAACGCCAACGCTCAGGTCCTTTACGTAGCGAGAACTACTTCGGGCGCACTCCGATGTTTCTTCCTGCCGCTTGTTCGATGTCAGTATGCTCTGGTCCCGCTACTGAATTGCAGTGGTGTGAGTAGTATATCACGATCGCTCAACCTCATAACACTCCTATCGCAAAGATTGTTCCAGTTGCAGCAAAAGCCTTTCAGGTTCTCTCGACGATTTGCATATTGGCCTCGGGGACGTCAAAGCTCCTGGTGTGCATTCTTTTCTGCTCGGGATGTCATACCATTTACAAAGCTGACTTCCGTGTATTCGGTGTTGATTCGTCTCATTCTTAATCAAGTACACTGGACCATAGTTGTCGACTACCATATAAGGTCCCCTCCACTTCGGCAGAAACTTCTTAGATCCGGGTCCTGTTGCGCCTGGACTCCGCCAGTCTCTGTACTTAACCTTCGAACCAATTTCGGTCCGACAACCTTGTGCGTTCGCCAAGCTTTGGTTTGCCACTCTCCGAGCTTCTGCTAATGCACGTATGCTCATCCACTGGTTTACCCATAAACCAATTTCCTGATCGACTGGCAGGTGTTGTACGCGCCCGTAGATGAGCTCGAACGACCATTGCTTCGTTGTTCCTCGAGGCGAACAGCGGTGGGCCGACAGAATCACTTTCGATGCAGGAGCCTCGATCAGTCAGTATGCTTCACGGTATTCCATGATCTGCAACGATGTGTTTCATCACAGCCCTGCATACCTTGCTTGCACGCTGATCGGGTATGGCGGCTGTTTTGCCCCATCTTGTGAAATGTTCCGTCATGACTGATGTATTGATTCCCGGAAGTGGTTATTGGGAAGGGGCCCAATACATTCAGTGACCATAATTCCTCAATATCACTGACCGGAATTGGTTGTGTGGGATACTGACTGGGGTAGTTAGAGCTCTTCAGCAGCTGACATTACTGGCGCGCCAGTACAATTATTCACGTCATTTTTCATTCCCGGCCAGTATGCCCTTTGCCTCAGCACTTCATAAGTTCGATGACATCCCGTATAAGCCAACTGATGACATTCCTTCACAATTGTCTCCTTCAACCCCGTCGGTATAACAGGAACGCTTATTCCATCCCGTAGTCGGCGCTTTAAAATTCCCGGACTATCCCACCGCAAGTCCGACCAGTGTGTTCTGAAAGATTTCACCTCCGGAATTTCCTCGGTGGTTTTTCTCCCGATAAAAATTGATCAGTCATCACTCGGATTGTCGGGTCCGTCCTCTGCGCTGCCGGTAACTTCCCGGGGTCCTTCTCCAGTTCAATACTGTTGACTCCAATCACGTTCTTGTGGACTTCATCCATGTGCTGCGTTCGGGAAAGCAGATCGGGATCTTACTTTTCTTTTCCAGCTACATAACGAATTGTGAAATCTTACTTCTTTAGTCGCAGTGCTCAAGAGCCATCTTCACTGGGGGATCCTTGGCCGATTTATTCCATTCTAACGGCCTGTGGCCAGCCTCCACATGGAAACGTTGGCCGAGCAAGTACGGTCTCCATTTTTCTAATGCCCATACGATCGCCAAACACTCGTTCTCTTTCGTTGGGTAGTTTTGTTCAGCGGAAGTTGATAGTCGACTGGCATGTTCCACAATACCGCCTTCCTGCTTTAGTACGGCTCCGATTCCCACATCGTCGCATCCGTTGCGACAACAAAGCTCTGTCCAGTCACGGGCAACTTCGGGGTCGGCTGTCCTTCTTTCATCAATTGTTGGATCTCGACGAACGCTTGATTGTCCTTTTCTGTCCGCTAAACTCGACAATTCTTCAGGATTTCGTACAATAGGCTGGCCAGTTCACTGAAGTTTTGATGAAGCGGCTATAAAACCCGAGGCGATCGAGAAACTGTCGCAATGTCCTCTTCGATGTTAGCACTGGAAAGGCCTCGATCGTAAGCAGTTTCTCGGGAAATGGCTGGATCTCTCCCTAACCGACCTTGTGACCGAATAGTTCCACCGTCAGTTGAGACTTTGTACTGTCGATTCGTAGGCCGGCTTGTTCAATCTTATGCAACACAGCTAAAACGAGTCCGGTATGTTCCGTCTCATTCGCGCTGCAGATGACGATATCGTCTCCGTAGACAACAGTATTGCTCAGTCCTTCCAACACCCTCAGTATCAGTCGTCCGTAAGTGAAAGGGGCACCGGACAGTCCGAACGGCATACGTTTGAAGCGTTATTGTTGGTCTCCCACTGTGAACGCCGTTTTGTCTCGGTCAGATTGCTTCATTGGAACCTGCCAATATCCAGTCCGCAGGTCTAGCACTGTAAATATCTTGGCGTTTTGTAGCTTGTCGGAAATCTCTGGCACTGCTACCACATTATTGACTGTAATCTCGTTGAGTCTTCTGAAGTCGACATAAAATCGAACTTCACCATTGGGCCTTCCCCACCAACAAAACAGGATAATTGAACGGGCTATCAGCCTCCTCAATGATTTCCTCCATCAGCATGTATCTCACTTTCATTCGATTTCCGGCAGCAGGTGAACCGGAGTTCTTTTGGACCCAAATTGTTGGAATTGCTTTGACTCGATGGCGATTTCATGTTCCTTCCAGTCACAGTAGCTATATGGGTCTTGATCCGTGGTGAGCATATCACTTCATTCAGCAGCCGATTGTCGCAGGGTGGTATTGCTCCGGAAACGTTCATTTCAATTTGTCCAAGCTGATGTTTGTGCTTTCTCGATAGCGCAGCCATGTCATATTTCGTTCCGAGTCTATCATGCTTCATATCAATCACATCCTCAGCGCGGTCAAGAAAAACCGCTCTCAGTATAGTCTGGCATGCATCGTAAGAAATGACGATAGGCTGCCTGACTACGTAGCCATCGATTCCGACATCATATCCGCCACGCCCGTAACTTTGAGTGTAAACCCTTCGACTGTTCGAACGACTATCGCACACGGCTGAACAGTTTCTTTCGGCCTCGGTCCGCTCAATTAAATTGCAACCCCAGTGTCAATCAAACGACACTCCGAGCTTCCACTGATTTCTATTCCAGCCTGAACCGTTGTCTTATCAACCGCCCCTATTATCGGATCACCCTTCCCAGACAAAAGGCAATCAGCAAAACGTTTATTTACATGAAACCATTTCTCGACGCGTGGGCAGAATCTCCGCCAGTGTCCACGTCCTCCGCATCCGTAACGGACGTCGCCACGGTTCTGCTCCCTCCGCTTGAGTCAACATTTCCATTGTGGTTCACGGGTCATTCATTTCACTTGTCTTCAACTCACTGACTGTCAGCGGGTTTTCTGACAGTAATCATCGAACCGCATCGGCCAGCTGTTCCAACGTCATCGGATTTGTGATGAGAGCTACCTTAAACTGATCCCGCACTGTTGGTGGCATTCCCTCTAATAACTGATCTGTCAGCATACGTTGTTCTGAATGTGGCAGGGATCTTGACAACGCTGTCCGCAGTGACACGGCATACACAAGAGGGTCAACTCCTGGTCCAAGCCAGGCGCCCTTAAACTGCCGTATTGCCTCCTGGCAGTCAGCGGGGTTGCCGAACCCGGCGATCAGTGCCCCCTTCGCGGCGGCCTATTCCAGCTTCGCGAGGCGTCTTTGTGCCGCATCCAGCACTGCCTTCGCCCTGCTCTTGAGCAGCATCCGCAGGGACACCAGTTTCGCCCGGTCGGTCTTGACTCCGCCACGTCTTCGAAGTGCTCCAAGAAGCTCCGAACGTCCCCATCCTCGAATAGCTGCGGCCACACGATCTTTATCCTCCAATCCTGGTCACGGCACCAATTGCTGTGAGCCAAGAACGCGGATGGCACAAGGGTTGATTCTTTGAGAAAGCAGCACATGGGTTAAGCGTTTAAGCAAAACTTGCACACTGAACTTGTTCCTAGACCGTCTCCTTTGTCACAGATGCCAATGCTCAGTTTCTTTACGTAGCGGGACAATTTTGGACGCACTGCGATATTTCTGCTATTTTCCTGCGGCTTGTTCGATGTCAAAACATATGCTCTAGTCCCACTACTGAATTGCAGTGGTGTGAATAGTATATTACGGTCGCCTATCCTCACTGCAGTAAGACAAATGTCGCGCTTTGTCAATGTCTCCATTTGTGTGCTTAACATGCTTTTTTCAGCTTTGCGATTAATGAACGTTGAGCTTGGTGGGCGCACTACTTGTCCGTCACCTAAGGCTCGGTTATTCAGATGATTTTTTGATCACTTAGCTCTGTGTGACAAACTGCCGTACTTGTTTTTCTGGGATATCGCGGAGTTTCCCTCGTGATCTAATGCAAAATATTGTTCGACTGTCATTTTTTGCTTCCGAACTCAGGCTGTCCACGTTGACAGGGTGTGACATCAATTCACATTATTTATATCTTTTGTTTGTTCTACTCAACTGAGAGAATATTGGTATAGAGAGTGCACTTTCGCGGTCGAGCGCCCATCGATGCTGACGACCAATCCAATTTTATCCTAAGCTCTATTTTATTGTCTTGTCAGCCGTTGGTAGTCTAGCCAAATCGGATCAATAGTTTTCCGCTTTCTGATTGGTTGATTGTCACGCGTGTAGTTACTATGTGACATTCATCCTGTACCGAGTGGCAGAAATCCGGTGTATGCTGTCACGACTTTTTTAATTCCACACGGTTGTTAGGGTTGTAACAATTGGCGACGGTCAATGGCAGATCATTATTATCATGTTGCTAGTACTTGAAAAAGTTCAGCAGCTTGCTAACCAGCAGTATAAATTGACTCGGCTGGGGGTGATGAAGGCCTTTGTGCGGAAATTAGGAGTTCATCGCAGCTCAGCTGTTGTAACTGCAATATACACGGCAGGGTGATTGGCCAACACCATGATGAAGTTTAAATGTCAACTGGGCAACGCAGTTACGTTCGCCGCTTGATTCAAGCATTACATGAACGCAGCAAACGTGGGTGATAGTGTCCAAGTCCGATTACATTTACACAAGCTTGTCCGAGCAGAACACGCTGAGTATTGCAAGGATATTTTACCAAAAAATCCACTTTAACATTTATTCTAAGACATTGTTGAGTTCTTGACTCGCACTCTCAGAGAACTCGTCATTGTCCAATACTAGATTAAACTGCTTCCCATTTAGCAAACAATAGTCCGAAATTTTTTTGGATTCGCCGAATGTAGGCATGAAGAATTCAAGCTGTCAGAACTCACCGGCCATGAGTTTCGAACGGTAATTTTTGCGTGTGGACCCAAAGCGGTATCCCATGCAGATATTCCTACAAATAGAACAAAATTTAGACGTGACTGCGGCCTGAGGCCCCACCCAGCGATTGATACGCGCGTTCGAGGCGGAATCCCAAAGTGCCCGGATCCAGTCGGTTTCACACCTATTGTCAGGCCGACATCTGTTGACCTGAAGGTAAGTATTGGAAACAGGACGTAGCACCGCTCCTGGAGTTTAGAGTAAATACTAGGAACGAAGTAAGATTACTCGCATAATGATGTTTTACGCAAGTGGGTATCAGACAAGTTTTCAAAGCAATCTCCAGAAGGACTGTTGATAACTTCAGAAGGGAGGCTGTTCAAATGGTTAGTCTTGTAATAAACGTACTGCTGCCCGAAAGAGGTCTGAGGATTGAGCTTGAAACGCTCCCTGCCGTGTTCTTGCCAGACGTCGTCATTCGCTATTATATGAACCCTTCAATGAGACTTACTCTAAAGAGGTGTGTGTGGGAATTCAAAAGTCGTGGAGTCATCAAAATTCTAGCGAATACAAATCAAAAATTTCAATTCGAGATTCGTACGCGACATTTCTTAGGCCCGTGATTGGACTGGTGGTCGCACGCCGGGTACGCCCAGTGGCGTGTGTTTCTTCAAGCCGCCATACACGATTTGGTTAGTGTGCTCGCAGAACGGTCCTATATTAAACCCGTGAAGCGTTTAGAACGCTTTCTTGTCTCTGTAGTGGAAAGTACGCTCAATCATAGTTAGGTCGGCGAGTTACTTTTTGCCGCTATCTCGTGGTTTGTACGCGAAGAATGAGCTATACGACAGCGAGATGTTCAGGACTTTCTTCATATCGATTTTCGCGATATCTAGTTTGTTGGATGCACGGTGACTTGGGAAGTCCTTCCCAGATAATCCTTCAATTAACCCGTGTGCGCACTTGTCATTTGCTGGAGGCTCCCATTCTCCGACCATCGTTCAACCGCCTCAACGGCAATCTGTGATGCACTGGGATTAGTGGCATTTCATAATTTTAGATTTTCGGCATGCGGTAGAGCATTGTTGAGAATATTGTCTGGATGGTTGCTATTGTAATTTGCAAGTAAGGGAGTACCTATCTGACCATTGGGGAACCTCCACAGAAATGGAAGAGAGGGACGAAAGATGTGATCCGCTTCCGGCTCTGAAATATCTGTTGTAAGAAAGGCGCAATCCAGCGTTGAAGCTCTCCCTGAGTACCATAGGCATTCGGGGTGTCATGTGGGACACGGTCAAAAGCGCCGGAAAAGTAAAAGAAGAGCATCTGGCTCGAAGCCATTATCTTTGGCTTACGTCAGTCTATCCATGAAAGTGACCATATTTGTTATGCGTGACCGGTTAGGAAGTAAGCCATGCTGGATAGGAGGGAAAAGACTGTATAATAGGAAGTGGTTGGGAATGGCCCACTGCAGTAGGCGCTCCATTACTTTGCACGGAATTCTGATAAGGCTGATTGATCGATAGTTAGGTGGAGAGTGTCGGCCGCCCGCTTTAAGAATGCGTGTGACCGTCGCCTCTTTCCATACTCTGAGGAGAATGCCAGTCCGGAGGGTTTGTTTAAACAGCTTATGAAGAGGTTTTGCCAGACTGGTGGCCGTTTTAAGAATTCTTTGGTGGATCTTGTTAGTATCCACTGCACTGTGGGAATTAACTTTGAACAAAAGTTCTCAACATCTAACAAAGAAAACGGTGTTATCGGGTGGTTGCTGGTAGTTCATCAGCGATAGCATAGGGTGGCAGTTCGGCGGTGCAACGTTGTGGACTGTCTAGTAGTACTCCCTGAATAACTCGGCCACAACTACGGAATCATAGGAGGTCTTCCTATCGGGCAGTCGGAAAAAAGAGCCGAGGGTTTATTTTTTCTTATCCATCGCATACGATTAAATGAGTTTTCTTTATCGCAGGCTTTTAGGAGGACTTTTTCCTGTACTAGTTTGGTATTGTCACAATGTGGACACAAATATTTGTTTTGTGAGAGCACCCTCGTCCAGGTGTTCACAAAGTGCTACAGAGCCGTATATCTATTATGGCGGTCGATCTTACGTTGACTTCACTGCATTCGATGGTATTCCAAGTACAACGAAATGTATTTACAAGTTGCTGAACCGTGCATCTGGGAGTGGATACTGTCCCCGATATTACACTGACTTCCAGGAAGATCGTCTATTTACATGGACTCGCATACACGCAGATCAACAATGTGGCACGGAACTTCTCAAAACTCAAATGTACTTTCTGGGAAGAGTAGAACGTGAGTTTCAACTTGGCAGTTTGCTTGCTATTGGTTTTATTGTGAAGGATTTGAAGTTGATTTTATTTGATATAAACTCGATCAATAAAGTGGGATTATTCGATGCGTCGTTAAATTTAGTTTGTTTCGAATCCATTCAACCTACCAGTCAGAACTTAAGATCGCTGACTGACGAGGATAAAAAGCGAAAATGATTTCACAACTGCAGGACAATATCAACACTTGAGGATGACTTTTTAGGTGTGCGCAGGTAAAGGCTGCCTCGTACTTGCGTTTAGGTGGAAAATTAATTTTCTATCACAAGAAGTCGATTTCATATGCAACCACTAGTTCGCCGAAGGATTAGCTGAACCGGTTAGAAAGAATGGGGACCATCAGTCGAGTAAACCTGTTGGAACCATTTCGACAGAACATTTCCCGGTGAATACTCACCATCGAAGGTCGATGGATAATGACGTAAAAGATTCAGCGCGTTGAACTTTGTATACTGGTTTCAAACCTGCAAAGTAGAGTGTACAGAGAAAAATATCAATCTAACGAGATGCGAGATGATTTGTTATTTTAGCCTCACGACGAATATTACGAAATGGTTAGATTAACTGAAACAAAAGTAGGTGAATAACAAAAGCATCAAAAACGTGCAATTGAGTACGACCATCGAAAATATTCTACTTAGTCTCTACATAGCTCTCCCCCAGAGGGCTGGTAGGTAATGCACAGGCCTTCGCTATACCAGAGAGGTATATATATCAGCATTGTTATAGTTATATTTGAAAATCGTCGGTCGCATCATGATTCGGTTTCTATAGAGTACGGGTTCCATGTTAAGCACAAAAATGCTTCCCCATGGAAACTATTCAATTCCCCAGTTTCCCCACTGGTCAGATATGTCGTTGGCCTAAACCAGATAGGATGATAGCTCCATGTTAAGTATGTCCATAAAATGTTTCACGGACGGACGTTTACCTTGTATACAAACCATAATTCACATCTACCATTTTTTCTTCCAAAGGGATGTTCCTATTCACGCCGCCAGACAATTACAGCGATGAGCAACGAAGTTGAAAGACTATGAGTTGGAAATCCAGTTTCAGGCGTGTAGGCGAATTATCTTGTTCCATAGCAAAATGGACTAACTGAAAGCCTGATTTGGATTAAATCATTCGGCCAATACCAGCAGTTGATGGCGCTTACAAAATTTCTTCAGACTCAATCTGCAGACTACCGGCAACTGCCAAAATGTTGACGAAAAGTCATGCAATGATTTAAGATCACATCGTTATACGCGTAATCATTGATCCAATACAAGCCTTTCTCAATTTCGAACGACATAGAAGGTAATCAATCTTCGAAACGGCTATTGAGAAGGTGCTCGTAGAAACCGGATTTAATGCGGTACCAACTGAACCATTATAGACGAAAATTACCCCGCCCCCTCAGTTGGACTGTAAACAGCTTTCAGAAAATGAACAAACAATGTGCCCGTACAACAAATCCGAAAACTAGGCACCGTTCAGTAATGGAGGACGATAAAACGTACTTGAGGCCACTCAAACAAATAGTCATTGGTTGATTCGAAGCAAGACAACTGTTTGCGCATAGAGGAATGATAAGAATTATATGTTACTCAAGAAGAAGAATGCCTAATTCTGACATTTAGAAATGCACGGGGCTCATAATAAATAAGGGCAAGGGAGATGGTTGCATTAGCTAGTGTAAGACTAATGATGAGTAACGCAGTTTATTTTAGTAGAAAATTATGAATCATACGTCAGCTGTCAGTGAGGACTTGAGATAGCGCTACCGTCGGACGAGACATCAGATCACTTTTTTCCAAAAACGTCCGCAGAATCACGGCAGGTTTTTACGGCTAAGGTAGAAGATACGGACTCCTCTACTCAGCTGGCTGATCGTGTGGGACATGGCATCACCGCTGTTGGTGGTTCCTTCGGTACTATCTCCGCTACCTTGGAGAATGAAGGTATTTCATCAGCCAAATCTGGCGGTCCATATTTTTGTTTACTTCAAATTCAAGCTTATGAAGGCGTCAGAATGGTAGAGGACATGTGTCCGATTCCATCGGTTGCGGCAATGCGCTATCTGCGCGTTTCATGTGGGTCCTGTGGATAACACATCGTTTGTTTTATTATAGTGAATAACACGGTAAAAGCCTTGTCTATTTCCGACGAAGTCAGATTATTCTCCATTCAAGCAGTCCTTCACGGCCGTTGATCTGAGGCTGCCTATCAAGTTGTTGAAGTCGCCTATTCCTAACTTGCCTTATTTTGTGTATCCCAGAAATGTTTTACTTCCCAGAATCGTATCTGTAGTATTTTCCTGGCCGTCATTTCCGTCTGCTGGCGAGTTAAGTAGCTGCAACGAACGACAACTGTTTGAAAATAGATATCAGAACCCCGAACCGGACACAATGGCTGAAGGAACTGCTGCACAAGCCGTTAGACAAGCTCGTGGCTGTTGAGGTCGTGATTAACAACGTAATGGCCTATATCAACAGCAGTCCAGCGTTGCAATGACAACCAACCAACTCCCCCAGTCACGGAAAGATTCACATGCCAGTGCGAGACTTCGAGATTCTTCCAAACACAAACAATGACCCGGATAACGCAAAAGTCAGCAAAAATTTCATAAGCGATGTGCAGGATAGCTTGTAATACTGTGGATTCCTGGAGTATCTTTGACCTCAGTTTGCCTAACAAGGTGAAAACGTAGTGTCGACGCCTTACATTCCTCTGAATGTCAGCAATCACAGTTCTACTTTTATTTTTAGTTTACTGCTACATGCAGGCAGTCGTTATGATGGTGTTGGGTACTATTTTTCTTTCGTAGATTTGCACCCTTGCGGTCGTTTGCCGGGGTTGCACATGGAATATATGTAACGGTGTGTTTGCTGAGTTGCTTACGATGGAGATAAAATGGCTAGAGAAGCAAGTAAAGTGTCGCTTAATAGACACTAACATTTCTTAGACAGTCATGAGTTACAGGATTTTATTCCAATCCATTAAAGCACGCCGTTCCATATGATCAAAACTACAACCGAAAAACTGAGGGAACGTGAAGCCTATCATCATGAGGTGGTTCCAAGAGGCCAAAGACAGAGATGGTGGAAGGTCTAAACGCCGATAATCAGATGCTAATGGCAGACTGGTGAGAATCAACAGATTTACTGAGGTCATCTAATTAATTGAGCAACCTGGAACTGGAAGAGGCAAAGAAAATCATATGAAGGAAATCAAAGGGAAAAATGGACAGGTATAGCGTATTGTTGATTCATGGTTGAAGTTGGTTGAAGTTAACCCACCATAAACAAGTACCGCCAACTTTGTGTGATATTGCTGCTGTCCCAGTAAACACGCCGACTCTGGCACGAGTTGGCAAGGAGTCGGATCCGAGTGGGCGTGCAACAAAATCCAAAGCCGGTCCGACTCTGGCTGGAGTCGGATCGGAGTGGGCCAGAGTGGGATTCCAGTAGGCCAGTGTAGGATTCGAGTAAGCCAACTGCGCTAACGGAACCTTCCTTACATTCCTAATTATTCGCTTAAACAACTGAAGTAGTTCGAAACTTATGTAATCCAACGCCCACGATCTACTGACACTATTCCGTAAGTTTTACGGAATTCTCTTCTTAGCGATCGATCTGATCTGGCAACAAGGTGTCAAGCCAATTCAACAGGATCACTGTCGTAATGAAGCGTTTACTACGAATGCCTTCAGCTGATCTAACGTGGACCGATATAGAGATGGACAATGGACGCATCCAATAACTCTCCGAATTGCTCCTACGACGAACATACTAACGTAAACATCTTCTAAGTTACCGCTGAACGCGCAGAAATCAACAGCAAAACGAAAATTACCGCAATAAAAAGGTACATGTATATTTCATGTTAAAAAATGATAGAGTCCGAGAAGTAAAAGCAATTAGAAACACTTCCCGTTGAAGTTGAAAGCATCCTCAAATCCAGCATGCTGTACGCGAAATACGAATGGAAAAACACCTGAAGAAAAATAACGCTGAATTCTATCCGCAGGGAGTAAATGCTCTCTTGGGTAGACCGTTAACATGTGAGTTTGGATATATTCTGAATGTTGAGTGACGTAGTATATCATAAAACTTGAAATGTGCTCATTTTGCTGTCGTAAAATGTTTGTTTTAATTTGCCAAACATGTTTATCAGGGACGTTAATGAGTTGCGAGTTTTCGATGGAAAAATGCGTTAACGAGGTAGCTGAAATTAAGACTGGTAAAATTGAAGTTTTAGCAACAAAAGTGTGAAAAACGTGCACAATATAAGCTGTACAACGTTTTTCGGTAAACTGTGCATTCAATAACCCATTAAACTGTTGATGACAGCTGACTTACATGTGAGGTTGTATAATCAACACCATGTGGAAATGGGAACTCCAGATATTTTGCGACACTGTGAGCAAGTATGTACGACTGTAATAAGTGATTTTCGGGCAAAATTTGAGCTTCATTCTGTTTGGTTTGATTACCATGACTACTGCTCACTGTATTCGGGCATAAGCTGGTTTGGCATTACCCTGCTAGCACAATTAGGGCTAATTTACGGTAAATCCCTAATTCGGTCTAATGGACCAATGCGGA
This sequence comes from Paragonimus skrjabini miyazakii, assembly GCA_014338405.1. NCBI lineage: Eukaryota > Metazoa > Platyhelminthes > Trematoda > Plagiorchiida > Troglotrematidae > Paragonimus > Paragonimus skrjabini miyazakii. Next base: position 37,413 of record JTDE01005526.1, read on the forward strand.
GACCATTTAGGGATTTGTTAGGTATTTGAGACGGATTCCCAATGTTTTCCCTAACGAGAGTAACGTACTAATTATCTGATTGGTCCATTTCTGACACCCTAATTTTTCCCTAAATTAACGTCTTTAACCAATTCGGCTTGATTTGCAGCAAATTCCGTCTGCTTCGCAGAAAACTCAGCTTGCTTTGCGGCCAATTCCTGCAGCATTTGTATCAACCGGTCCGATGTATAGTAGAAACTGCCTGCATTCAGTAGCCTTC